>JAADJG010000665.1:0-61177 GCA_012932025.1 Fusarium austroafricanum | reverse complement strand
TACTTTTACAGTCGTGTTTCTCCGCTAACTAATTGAAATATAAGGTTCAACTATATATATTTATTAGTAGAATTTATATCGATCCCTTAATGCTTAGTAAATAGCTGGATTATAAAACTTATTTTAAATAAATATTTAGGGTATAAATTAATTATACTAGTATAAGACTGTAAGCTCGCGATATCTGTATAGTAACTATATAATATATCTGCTTCTAACTTTAATCTTCTCCAACCGTTCAGAGTGCGTAAGCATATATAATTACATACAAGTTCCTATCAACAAGACTCCCAGAGCGCCACACACATTCCACTCGGGCAACACTTAGCTTTACCGATATGTCAGCTGAGTCTCACTACAGCACTCGATCGCGGAGCTGGAACTTACTCAGGCCAATGCAGAAAATACCGCAGCTTGTGGCACTTGATGGACTGTTTCTTCCCGCTTGGATTGCGAGTACGGCCTCTTCGGAATAGCCAGGGATAGTCAGGGCAGATACCAAAGGTACCACGGCGGTCAGGAGCAGAGAAAGCTTCATTTTAGACGGAGGTGGTGATATGAACTTGAAGGTGCGAGCTGATTGATCTTGAATATCAGATAAGGAAACAACGGTGAGTTGGAGAATACTGTAGAAAGGGTAGCTTGATTGAGAATTGGATCTTCAGCAATGGGTGAGAGTTACATCTTTATATAGCCTCTGGTGTACAGCAATGCTTATGATCAGGAACCTCGTTCCTTCTCACTCTTCTGGCTCAGCCAGCCATTGTGATAAGGAAGCCATGACTATTGCTTATAGTGTGTAATGGATAGCTGAGTTCTCGCATTAGGGAGAACTAGAAACGTATGTTGCATTCAGATAACAGGCGTTGTCATTGGTTCCAAAGCGAGACACCCTCAATAGTATCAAGCAGTCAAAGTCATGCAGCTCTTATCACCCAATGATCCATGCATGTGGCGCAGCCTAGACCTCGCTAATCCCCACGTGTTCTGCCTGAGCGTCGCTGAAAAAGGACACTAATTCTGCCCTTCCACCTACCCGGCACCCAAATAGGGACAAAGTGCGCTATTTAGATAACCAAATCAATATTTCCAATCCGAACCGAGCTTAGCATCAAATGTGCTGAACTAATCCAGGCGTATCAGGTTCTATCTTGGCAAGAACGAGGCTGGCTGAATCTATTTATCCTATCCCTATCTACCTAGATTTCATGTAAGGTTACGGCACAGCTTGTCTATAGTCTATCCGGAATATTGGACTAATTCACGAACAACAAATTGGACTTCAGCATTGGGCATGCACTTCATGATTGTGCAATTCGTATGATTTGATGTAGTTAGAGAGACTGTAAAGAAAAAGCACAGATAGAGGCTGGTAACACTATAACTTCGAGTAGTCCCCTCGTCGTGGACTATTAGAACCATAATCGGGTTGTATTATATCGAACTGTCCACATTGGACTCTGTTTACTCAAGACCCTAAAATCACTGTGTTAATCGGCTCTGATGTAGCAATCGGCCAGAAGAATAAACCACAACACTCATTTGTCCTGATGCAGGATACTTTGGCTGCTTTGAGAACTTTATGGAGCTGCAGGCTCATCTTGTCCATCATGCGTTCTTTCCAAAACTACCAAAAAGACTTTCAAAGAAAGTTACACAGATCTCATGGCTGGGAGCGATAGGGTTAGATAGAAATTCACAGAAATTTCTAATTCCAGATGCAAAATAGAGCTTGTATGCAAACGACTCAATGATGCTGACGTGCTGGCGCACTGTGATTACGTGCTATACTTTGGTGAATAATCAGGTGCTGGGTTTGTAATCACACTGTACTCTAAACCAAGAGGGGTAAGTGGGGCGAAATCTGTCTTTTCATATCGCGAGAAGCCTCATTTTCAATATCCCAAATTCCCTTCTTACAAACAACCACTGAATCAAACAAACCCTACCCTTGACTTCACCAGATTTTCGGCCTTCTGCACCTTCAATATGCCTCTCATCGACGCCGACACGCCCCCAACCTCCACCAACGACACCCACTACGTTGTCTACTTTGCCTCGGGCGAGCCCTCTTGGTGCCCCGACTGCCGCGATGCACTCCCCGCTCTGAACGCCGTCTTTGGAGATGACTCAGCTCCTACTGCCCACATTGTCCGTGTGGGCTCACGTGAGGAGTGGAAGGGAAACGCTCAGAACAAGTACCGCAATGCGCCTTATAATGTCGATGGTGTTCCCACCGTTGTCAAGGTTAAATATGTGAGTTTAGTCATACCCTAGATATTGAATTTCTAAGCTAATGTGAGATCTGCAGGGCGAGGAAGTTGGACGTCTTGGCGATGTTGAGAGTCAGAATGAATCTGATCTTCGCAAGCTGGTGAAGCTATAATCGGCTATGCAGATAAGAGCTTAGAGTTCCTGCCAAGAAGAAAGAAGTAGCAATGGAAAATAAAGATTGCTATAATTCATGATCTAGTCCGTTCCGCGAGACTTGGCATTGATATCGGACAAGGTTCCAAGATCTGTGCCTGATTGCAATAGTTCTTTTTTTCCCTTAAGAAGGTCGTGATTCAATGCCCCAGGGCTGAGTCCCTTCGGTTCGCCGTTTAGGAAGGAGATGTTGAATATCAATATTTCCAAGACGGCTCGTACCGTGAGTGATTTATCTTTTGGTAGGTAGCTTACAATTGTGAGCCTTTTTCGCAGATACACCGCCCCCTTCGCGTGTAAACTGATTGGCTTACGCGTACCTGGAACTTTAAATTCCTCCAGTCTAGACCCCTGGATCGCCAAAATACAATTCACAGCCCCTACACTGCCGGAGCTTGCCTTTCCGACCCCGCTTAGTATACCATAGGGGCAGTGCAGTGCAGCGGTGCCTAAATTCAGGCATATCACTATCAAATTGCGTGTCTCGGAAAGTTACTGAGGGCAATTTAATCAAGGAAAGGAAATTGCGCAAATGCGCTCATCAAATCGGCCCATTATCTGTAATATTATTGCCAAGTTTGACATGGCCCATACCAAGAATCGAATGTGTGTAGTTCTTCTTGTCAATCGGAACTCGGCTCTGATCTGCAGGCACCTTGGTGGCTGATCTGCTAGCTTGGCGCTTGGCGTTAAGATATTTCCTGGGAACTTGGGCTTGGTGGGCTTGTCGCCAAGGAGGTCGAAGCCCGCCTGGAAGAAATACGAAAGGGTGTTCGGCATGAGTCACCCCACATGTAAATTGCACTGCTACAATATCTCTCTTGGCTGGCTCGGCTTACGTTAGTTTGGAAAAGATTTTCATATGCGATTTCTTGGGTGCTGGCAAGGAGAAGAAATTTTCATGATATGTTTTGTGGAACTTGTCCTAGTATATCACCACCTTCGGCCCCCATCAACCTTCTGACTTGAACTTTGCACTTCAACATACCAAATCTTTACTATCAAATCTCATACTTCGATGGAAGCCCTTTTGCCATCCGGCCAAATTTTCGCAAATCTGGAGACCTCACTGCAATCCGCTCTCCTCTTCAGAGGAACTGCCAAGTCTGAGCCAGCAGACTTTGATCCACCATAATAACTCGTGTGTAAACCGGTATGCACTAAACTACTCAGCGTTGGAGGACTAGACTAATTGTTAGGAGAGTAATTGAGGAGTTAGGAAACGAGAACCTGATCCAATCGATGTCAACCTATAGCCAACATGATGACCCGCCGCGACTTCAAGTTCTGGCCTTCTTGGCTCAGCTGGGGTAATGGAGCCCGAACACGTACGGCGCCGTGGCAACTCACCCCGGACAGAGCTTCGAAGGATACGCCTGAAGATATTCTACGATGGATAGCCTCCATGGATGCGGACATGGCTCTTGGCCATCTCGTGTCCAGCAACGATGGTATCACCGAGGCTGAAGCAAAGACCCGACTCGCTGTTCACGGCGAGAATGTTGTATCGTCCCGCAAGCCTCAACATTGGTTCATGCTTCTTCTGTCTGTCCTTCCAAACCCGTTTAATATCTTGTTGGTGTTTCTGGCAATTCTCAATGTCGCCATGCCCGATCCAAGCTGGGTGAGTGCCATCTATAGTAATGCAGGTTTGAGTATACTGACTTGGTCATTTAACAGAAAGGATTCGCTGTACTCATGATCATGATCGTCATCTCAGTCGCTGTTCGCTTTTGGCAAGAATACCAAAGTGGAGTCGCCGTCTTTCGTCTTCAATCCTCCATCATCCCCAAGATCCGAGTCCGTCGACCCTCAGACAATTCACAGTCTCCTTGGACTGAGGAGACTGTCCTAGACAGTGATCTTGTTCCTGGAGATGTAGTCATACTTGTACCCGGAGCAATGGTTCCTGCCGATTGTCTGATCCTTGAATCTTCTTACCTCAGAATCAGTCAGTCTGCTTGGACTGGTGAAAGCGAAGCTGTTGCCAAGGAAGTCGGTCCACCTGATTCGAAAGAGACTTTCTCCATCTTCGATTATGGTAATGTGGCGTTGATGGGTACAAATATAGTGTCTGGGCATGGAGTTGGTCTTGTCCTTCGAACAGGTGATGATGCCATGATCGCGGCCATGATCAAGGACGTTGAGCGAAAGAGACAGCCCAATGCCTTCCAGAAGGGTATTCTGCATGTCACTTATATGCTTATTGGGTTCATGCTTGTTATGGTTCCTATTGTAAGTCTTCCTCGCCTGTTTTAAGTTTATTTCACTCACCATTTTCAGGTCCTGGTCATCAACGGCAAGACCACAGGAGACTGGAAGGGCGCAGCACTTTTCAGCATCAGCGTCGCGGTTGGTCTTGTTCCTGAAATGCTCCCTGCCATCGTCAACGCGAACCTCGCTCGAGCCGCCCATTCACTTTCGAAGAAACAAGCCATCGTCAAGCGCCTTGACTCGGTTCAGAACCTGGGAGCCATGACGGTTCTTTGCAGCGACAAGACGGGAACTTTGACAAAGGACGAGCTCACAGTCCATCGATACACCAACGGCGACAATCAAGAGACCTTGAATATCATGGAACTTGCCAAAGTTGACTCCCAAATCCAAGGAAACAGTGGAAACAACATGGACAGAGCCATTCTCAATTTCCGCCTGCCCGACGGAGGCGAGGTCGCTGTAGCACACAACGAGCAAGTTCGTGTCATTCCATTTGACTTTGAGCGTCGCCGATCAGGATGCATTGTCCGTGGTATTACCGGACAGAATATGCTCATCGTAAAGGGTGCTTTCGAGGAGGTCCTTGCTCGGTGTTCATCTGTGAGATCGCATGGAAAGAGTGAGCCCTTGAGCACTGAAGAGCTGCTGCGATGGAGACAAATGGCTACTCAGATGAACATGCAAGGATATCGTGTTCTTCTCGTGGCGACCAGAGCGCTTGGCAAGACTTATATCAATGATCTTGATATGATTGAGACAAATATGATCCTTGAGGGCATGATCAGTTTCTCCGATCCGCCCAAAGACGATGCCAAGGAGGCTATTGCGAGTCTCAATGAGCTTGGTGTTTGCGTCAAGGTCCTCACAGGCGACACTCTCCCTGTTGCTCTCAACATCTGCCGATCTCTCGAACTTCTCCAACACCGTGATTCAACAGATGACGACACTGAAGCTATCTCTGGTCCTGAACTCGCTTTGCTCGAAGATTCCGACGAGTTTGATCTTGCCGTGGAACGATGCAGTGTTTTTGCCAAAGTTACACCCAAGCAGAAAGGCCTGATCGTTACCAGTCTTCAAAAAGCAGGCCACTGTGTTGGCATGCTTGGCGATGGTATCAACGACTGCGGTGCTTTGAGGGATGCTGATGTTGGTATCTCTGTTGACTCGGGAGCGGGTGTTGCCAAGGACTGCGCCGATTTGATCTTGACGGAGAAGGGACTTTCCATCATTGTCCGAAGCGTTATTTTGGGAAGGATTACGCATGGCAATACTATCAAGTACATCAAGATGGTGGCATCGTCCAACTTTGGCAATGTTTTCAGTATTCTGACGGCCAGTGCCTGGCTGCCTTTCACGCCCATGACCAGCATCCAGCTCCTCGCTCAGAATCTTCTGTACGACATCAGTCAGATCGCCATTCCCTGGGACCGTGTCGACGAGGAGTACCTCCGAATACCTCGACGATGGCACGCAATGGACATCCTCAAGTTCACCATCGTCCTCGGTCCAACAAGCTCCGTCATCGACATCTGCACGTTTCTTCTGAACTGGTACTACTACAACATCCGATCCGGCAGCGACGTAAACGGTATCAAGTTGTTTCAGACGCACTGGTTTATGCAAGGACTTCTCACTCAGACTCTTATCGTGCACTTGCTTCGCACGGCAAAGTTCCCTATCATCCAGAGTCGCGCTGCACCGATCCTTGTGTTTTCGACTGGCGCGATCATGACTATTGGTTTTGTCATGCCTTGGATTCCTGGCCTTAGGCCTGCGTTTCACTTTGCGCAGCCGGCGGCGACTTTTGTGGGCTTTTTGGCGGCTGAGCTGTTGGCGTATGCTGTGGAAGTTCAGGTGGTCAAGATGATTTACATCAAGATCTTTAGTACTTGGCTGTAGATTGAGATCAAAGCTCATAAGCGTGCGTGGTGGAGATAGCAAGGATTATGACCGCGAGGTGGGGATTGGAATGTGAAGTTGTGACGGGGTAGGGTTTTTCATCGGTTCGCCCGGTTTTTACCTATCTCTTGATATTATCGTATTCTCTGAATAACTTAATAATACGCTTAAATTGTTTTCTCCAGTTATATTTGCCATTTGGCTGTGAATATTCGTATTGATTTGACTTACCCTATGCTTTTTCCGTTCGCTCATCTTCAAAAAATACCGAAGTGGCTGCCGACCTCCGAGGAACTGGAGCCAATCGGAAGCGCTTATTTACCAATTGAAGCCAGAAGATGAAATGACGTAGGGCAACATGGATCTCATAAACGATGCTGTGAGCCGATTAATACAGCTATATTGCATATTTGGGAGCAAACGTAGGTGGACATAGTTTGGAAGAATTGTAAAACTAGTAGCTTCGTGGCTATCTTGCATTATTTAATGGAATTCTTTTTCACAACGCTGAGAATGAAATGATAATTGAATATTTATCTCACCTGGCCAATCATAGCTCAGGTAATCCAAATGCCGAGGAACAAATCAGACTAATCCGATTGTAGAAAAGCTTCCTCGGAGGATGATTGTGAACGCTCACTACGGAGTTCACATCTGGGGTAACGCGGGGCATGCGGTTGGTATCCGACTATACCAAAGCAGCTCATAGATCTCCAATACAAATAGTCGCCTACTCTTCAACCATGGATATAGTCTCTCCCTTCAACTTTACGTTCCATTCCAGCAATCCACAATGGCTCTCACAGAAGTTATCGCAGAACGCTTGATCTCCCCCTGGGCTCCAGTGGCTCTCATTGTTGCTCTCGTGGCTTGGTATATCCTACCATGGATGAGTAACAGCAACCTTCGCGGTATCCCTGCTCCTTTCCCTGCGCAGTTCAGTAACCTTTGGCTACTATCTACGTGCCGTCGTGGAAAGCGTTATGAGGTTGTTGATCAGGTTCACAAGAAGTTGGGCGTTCTTGTTCGCATTGCACCCAACCATGTTAGTGTTGCTGATGCGGATGCTATCAACACCATCTACGGTCACGGAAATGGATTCCTCAAGGCGTATGTTTACCAAAACTCACAAAATGGGTTTCAAGCTAATTATTACCAGTGACTTCTACGACACCTTCGTGTCCATCCGTCGCGGCCTTTTCAACACCCGCAACAGAGCTGAGCATACTCGCAAGAGAAAGCTCGTGTCGCATACTTTTGCTCCCAAGTCTGTTCTGGAGTTTGAGCCTTATATCCGCCAGAACCTCGATCTTTTCATCAACCAATGGGATAAGATTGCTAGCAACAAGGAAGCCGATGGATATGGCAGCGTCGATTGCCTCAACTGGTTCAACTACCTTGCATTTGATATCATTGCTGATCTCGCCTTTGGAAAGCCATTCGGTAAGTCAATTAGTCACCTTTCTGATGCAAATACTGATGGTATCTAGGTATGCTCTCATCTGGCGCCGACATCGCTGAGGTCAAGGCCTCTCCTACAAGCCCAACTATCTACGCTCCAGCTGTCGAGATCATGAACCGTCGTGGTGAAGTCTCAGCTACTCTCGGATGTCTTCCCCAACTCAAGCCCTACGCCAAGTATCTCCCAGACCCCTTCTTCAGCCAAGGTCTCCAGGCCGTCGAAAATCTCGCTGGTATCGCCATCGCACGAGTTAGTGAGCGTCTTGAGCGTGGAGGTGACTCCACCCGAAAGGATCTTCTGGCACGTCTTATGCAAGGTCGCGATGAAAAGGGTGAACCTCTTGGCCGAGATGAACTTACCGCCGAGGCACTTACTCAACTGATTGCTGGAAGCGATACTACATCCAACTCTTCTTGTGCCTTGCTTTACCATGTTGTCAGGACCCCTGGTGTTATGCAGAAGCTCTACGAGGAAATCACCGCTGTTGTTCCTGAGGACGTTGCGATTCCTGACTTTGAATCCGTCAAGCATCTTCCCTATCTCGGCCACTGCATCAACGAAACCCTCCGAATCCACTCTCCCTCCGGTATCGGTCTGCCCCGTGAGATTCCAGCTCACCACAAGGGTGTTACTCTGCACGGACGATACTTTGGCCCTGGAACTGTTCTTAGCGTGCCGACTTATACAATCCACCACTCCAAGGAAATCTGGGGTCCTGACGCTGATGACTTCAAGCCTGAGCGATGGGAGAATGTTACGGATAAGCAGAAGGTTGCTTTCATTCCCTTCAGCCACGGCCCTCGATCTTGTGTTGGAAGGAATTTGGCTGAGATGCAGATGAGACTTATTGCTGCCACTTGGATTAAGAGATATGACGTTCGTTTGAGACAGGATATTATGGAGACAAGAGAGGGTTTCCTTCGAAAGCCTATGGGATTGGATGTTGGATTGGCTCGACGATAAAGTGGTTGGCTTGTATAAGTAAAATGCATCGATACATCATCAGGCGTTAGGGAATCATTTCAGTTTCTAAAACATATGCCACCTGTGCTTCTAAATCCCTCCTCTTATGGAATTACAATTCGGCGCCATGCTTTTATCGAGATCATATAAAGAAAATAGCAGCCAGGGGATATCCTTCAGCAGGTGTCTTGGCATACGAAAGGTGCTTAACTATGGAACCTTGAGCTGAGGCTAGGAGCTCCTTTGGTTGTCATGTCCGGCGATTTCGTGCAACGACCTACAGTGTCTATATGAGATATACGGACAGGCCAGCATGTGCTCCGTGCTGAGTCAATAAATAGAGAAAGTGCTGCTGGGCCCGCCAAATCAGACAGAAAATGTCACCATCTTAGGCGGCGCCAGCAGTGCGGGGAGTTCAGCGACCAATGCCACGGATGATGTTGAACGCAACCCATTCTTATGTCTAATACCTAATTGAGTACATGCGCAGTGCCCAAAGATTGTATGTCAGCTGATGCACGAAGCCCGCCTTGCATTTGCGTGATTTTGCCTGGACTTTTTCAGGCTGCGGATTACATCAGCGAAAAGTGTGGTATAAAGAGACGCGTAGGACCTTGGGCAGAATCGATTTTACTCTTCAATTAATTCCCCAACCAACTCGTAAATATCTACCACACTGGGGAAAAAAATGGCCGCCGAAAACATAACGTGCAGGTCCTTTGTGTCGCCAGAGGACCTCATAACGAGTAAGATATTCATGACCAGAAGGCAGTGGGTTTTGCCAATGTCCCTACTTGGATCTCCGAGTAGGCATTGCGCGGGACATGCGGGAGCATGGCTGCTGCAATCCCCCCATCTGCCCCGCTGCCAGTCAAGTTATTTATGTTAAGATGGGGGCGATTGTGGCGGCTCTGCTCCAAAACTCGCATGCTCACGCGCTACCAGTATGCACTCACCCTTGCTCCTTGAAGTCAGCGCTCTCGCTGACGGGGCCCAGATGACACTTCGTTTCCCAATTACGATCCCTTCGATGACCCCGAATGGCTTTACGACGCGGGCGTTCTCAACCAGGCTGAACGTTACGATGACCCGCCTACGCTTCAGTGCTTCCCAAATGATGCGGGGCAAGTGATGGAACACGGACACCACTTGCAGATAAACGCAGAGGAACCACTTTCTGGGAAAAGGTTGAAGTCTGAAACCTTTTCGTCGACCCGTAATGATTGGATGCTGATTTAAAATAGGACGATTGATAAAAGGAGGACTCGGAAGTTTTTTTGATCCGATTGCACTCTTACCTTTAGTTCCCAAAATGACGTCAATCGGCATCGGTCCAGCATCCATGACCGGAAGAGACCATACGTCTGTCAAGTGCCTGGATGTCGTCGTGCGGGTAAGAGGTTTTCCCGAAAGGACAACCTCATGGTCCATTTGCGTGACGTACATGGAACTCGGGCGATGGGCCAATCGCCGGCGGAAGGCACCGATGAAATGGGGGCGAAGGAGTTTAGTGATTACGCCCAGGGCTGTCGGCGAGAGGAATTGCTTCGACTCGTGCTTCAGCAGCGAGCGATGTGTGAAAGGGAACGGCAAAAGCGGCGGGCTGTTGAGGAGGAGCTCGACAAGTTGAAGCAAATGCAAATGTATGAGGGGCGGGATGACATGTGGCTAAACATGTTATCACAGAACTGCTGAAGTTCTGAAATAGGTACTATGCCCATATAGTTCAGTGTGTCTATAGACACCTCCTGCTCACAATTCATATTTCCATTTCATGCCCCCCCAACCCTTCCTCCTGTTGGCCTCAATCCTAAATTTATTATCTTAATTAATAATTAGCCTCACGATCTTTCCGATAAGACAAAGCCTTGTGCCTTTGCGTATCATGCTGGTTGACCTGCTAATATAATCCTGTCCCCGCACAGCCTATGCCAGAGTTCTAAACAGAACCTGTTTAATCAGTGCATCTGCCGTTGCCAATCACGGAGGCGGCTGGAATTATTATCCAACATAAATGCACTCTAGCCAACTGCCGAGTAGCGGTGAAGAATTGCCGACGAATTAGTAAGTGGTTCTAATGCTGGTTTAAGTTATACGAGAAACAAACTCCAAGTCAAAAACTATATCAGTTAATTATCTTGCTACCTTTAACTCTATGAAACCTCTAACAAGGAGCCGAGTTCCGAAATAGCCCGATTTATAATTTATAAAAGAAAGCTTACTCTATAAAACAGCAGTAGTTTCTACTTAATAGAATAATTATAGTAAGTAGGGCGGGCGCAGACCTTACCAGGATATAGTAAAATGCAGACTTAAATGCCGAGCCTCTTAGCAGACACATTTAAGTATATTAAGAACGGTTTCCTCTTACTCTTGTCTCAAAAGTCATCATACTACAGATTATATAAAGACAGAAGTGCACATTACTGTAAGTGTTCCTCGCCATAAGCGTATAATTGACTAAATTGTTAACAAGCTATAGACTCTTACAACACTGCATCCTTGGCCAATATTCAACCATCAAAATGAAGTTTTCGGTTGCATTTGGCGTCTTCCTCGCTGTTTCAGGCGCTCAGGCAAAATACTGTATCAGCGGCTGCAGATATTGCGATTATTACCAAGGCCAAGGACACTGGCAATGCTACGTGGGCGGATGCTCCGGAATCGGAGGTTGCGAATGTCATCCCAAGACCATCAATGGACGGACCGTCAACCCGGAAACTTCCAACGGGCCGGATGGAAGCAGCAACTGTATGACAATTTGTCCTGCTTCTGGTGGTACTCAGAGGTGCAAGGATGTCAGTTGGTAGAGAGGAGGAGGAGGTCTATAGGTTGGGCTCGGTTCTTCATCTGCGATTTGATCAGTCTTCCTGTATACCTAACAGCTAGTGGCTCCTCCACTGGAAAGACCAAGCGGTTGCGCAGGTTTGGAAGTGCTGGATTATAGTCTGGCCACAAGATGCACCCAGATAGCTCAGGTAGCCATGCAGCTCAGCACAATTACAATTCCGTGGCTATATTTCCAATCCCTGGTAACGCTGCATTCCATCTATCGCTCTGCATTGGAAAGGTACGCAGAGCCGTTAGTGGTGCACGATAGAGCAGTTCTCATTCGCGCAGCCCATTCTCACGGACACCAACATCGCTCTTGTGAATGAGTGGATGAGCACCACTGGTAAGTCCACGACTCGACGCTCAAATCCATATTTTGTAAGCTAAACGCTCTCGGATCAAAGTTGGCTTGTGCTTGACAACGTTGAGTCTTTGAATGATGTTCAAGGTATTTGGCCGTCTTGCAACAAGGGCTCTATTCTGGTCACTACGCAAGACTCAGGAACAAATACTACGCGAGGATATCAAGCATTCCATTCAAATCCTTTCAATGGAACACGACGATGCAGTTCATATGGTGCAGTCCATCTTTAGGAAGCATGGTAAATTGGTATCAGCCCGCACCGCAGAGCGAATACTGGGAGAGACCGATAGCTTGCCGTTTTCGATACGGCAACTTTGCTCCTACATCTGCGCAAACGAACTTGATCCAAATAAGTTTCTAGATAACTACGTCAAGGGCTCTGGAAATGTCGACACCTGGGACGAAGGGATGCTTCCACAAGGCCTCCAGGTTGACCAAAGCCCCAGAGGTCCTGGCTCAGAATCTCCTCGACGGAGCGTTTGACCTCTGGATGAAGGGTCTCTTTGAAGAAGGGCAAGAATTAATAGAGTCAGCCATGACTCTATCATCGCGCCACGATTTTGATTACCTCCTTACTGCCGAAATTGTTTCCATCAAAGGAACTCTTGCCGCAGATTCTGGCATTATTGATGAAGCGTACTGTTATTTCGACAAAGTTCTAAAAATTCAACAAAACAAACTCAAGGAGTGCCATGAGCCCACGTTCATTGCTGAGATTTACCTTGCGAACTCATACAACAATCTTGCGGGAATATATGACGCCAAAGGGGAATACGAACTGGCAAAAATCCATAATGAGGTGGCTATCTTTCTCAAGCAAAAGTGGAGAGAGATGCAGAGAAGAGAAGGTCGCTCATTATCTCACTTACTCTCCCTATCTTACCAGAACCAAGCCAATACCCTAGCTCATCAAGGGCTACATGATGAGGCCAAGGCTATGTTCGAGAAGCCACTTCAAGAAGGCCAAGGTGAAGTATCGGCGGCACGTCAAGGCTTGACATATCACAATTACGGATGCATGAGACTAGAACAAGGTCATATTGAAGAGGCCTGTGGACTTCTCAAATCAGCTTTCTTGAAGCGAGAAGAAAGCCTCGACTGCCATCCTGACACAGCATTATCTCAGCATATGCTGGCGATATGCTACCAAAGGCGCACTGAAGGGGTAAGAATGGAGAATCTCAAGTTGGCCAGGTACAGTATCCCAGAGTCCTTTTTCTTTTAGAGTGGAAGCTAAGGGTTACTTACAGGGAGCTTTTGTTTGATGCCGTGGGTATACTGGAAGCCAGAGGAAGTATCCTGAACAAGCGTCGTCCCGCCAGGACCCTTTACAAACTGTCTTGCATCCTCGGTGAGATGAGTGATCCGGAGGAGGGAAACGTGCGATCCAGAGCTGAGAAGCTGTACCATGACGTCAGGCCGCATGAAGTGCCTAAAGGTGAAGAATCATACGATGAGCTAGTACCCTACATATGAGGTTACAATTGGAGAGGGGCGGAGGGGATCATACAGGGTTGTTGACAGTGAGACGGCAGGGTGTGTAGAGGGGTCGCTCTGTCATTTCTCCAAGAATCATGTCTGCAGCATAGTTAAGCGGGATATCATACGCAAAGGTCAATCAAAATATTAGAGCCTGACGAATGCTTCTCGCTTGTTGAATTACAGTGAAGCCTGCTAATTTATAAAGCCCCTGTACCCTCTACTTGTGTCTCGCATTGATGGGCCCCATTACGACATCGCCATGGCCACCCAATATTCAACCACCAGCACCTTGGGGTACCTTGAACGGCTGGATCTCTATAACACAGAGAAACCATACGCCTCCGCCATCAAGCCATGGAATACCTCAGGGGCAAATTCCAGCAACCTGAGTATCGTGAATCATGATATCAAGATCCATGACATGAGAGGCTCTAAGGAGAGATTCTCTACCGATATTCAGGGATTCGAACTGGGTACTTTTCCCACCACATTAACGGATGACGAACTTCGCGATCAATCTTCTCTTCGCACCAAGTACTTTCCAGAAGCTGAAGAGTTTCTAGAAATGCGGTATGGGGCCGAGTTAGTGTTCATTTTTGATGCAACTGTGAGTCGCAAGTAACGAGCTTCATAAGATCAGACTGAGTTGACTGGCAGGTTCGAAACGCCGCCCGCAGAGAGCATTCCTCGAGTGCTGTACTTCGAAATGAGCAGGTCATGGGAGCCTCAGTTGATGTCCATGTTGGTAGGCTGACCTGGATGATTGTCATTTCACAAACTGATTTATCTTCATCTCCAGATCAAACTCCCGCCAGTGTTTATCGTCGCCTACAGCGCCAGTTCCCAGATGAATACCAGCAGTTGAAATACAAACGTATTCAGGTCATCAAGTAAAGCGCCATTTTTCCTACCTCTGCAAAGCCTAATAATTAACAAACGTTCAGTATCTGGCGCACACTTGTCGAACCGCTCCGCGACCGGCCCTTGGCGCTGTGCGACTGGCGATCAACATCTCCCCAAGACTTCGTGGCATGCTATCTTCCAGCGCCAGGATACCATGGAGAGGTTTTCCAGGTGTACCATAACCCGGCGCATGAGTGGTGGTTCGCCAGCGATATGTGCAAGAAGGGGGTAATTCTGATCAAGATGTACGACTCCGACTCTGAGAAGCCCGGATCAAGCATCGCTATGTGTAAGTAACGACGGTGATATTACTGTCTGAGATGATACAAATATCGGCTAACACTAAACCAGGCGCGCCTCATTCTTCGTTCCAGTGGAAGGATGCACCAGGAATAAATTCTCCGGGGGAAAGTATGGAGATACGTGCAATCATTGTGCCTTAGGCCATTTGGACAATCCCAAAGCAGTATAGAGTAAATAGCAACACGCAAAGAATGCTCAGATCATTCCATTGGCCCCAAATAGAGCAGCTACACAAGCCAAGGCCTGTAAGCTTCTTAGCAGATTTCTTTACAAAACCATTTTTGATACTCACGCCTCAGCCAGCTTTGTTTTCAGGACTTTTGTTGCGGCTGGGATAATCCTTCATGGCTTCTTCATACTCGACGCGCCGGGCCTCCTGGATTTGCCTAAGCTCTTCAGAAGCTTCAGCCTCTTGGCGGGCAGCAATTTCAGCGTCGATCCAGACTTTCCATGGCTGGTTCAGGGTGGTCGAGTCAGGGTGGTCATTGAAGTCTTGGGTATCAGACATGATCAAATGTAATGCTATTGAGATTGATATGGGTAGAGTAAGAATTTGGTTCTTGAAATGGAGACTCGATCCGGCTGTGTGATGCAAAGTTCCAAGAGATGAAATGTTGGAGTTGCCTTTGATACTAGTGCTTTTAACCTTTGGAACAAATACTCGATCCTTATTTTCCTCGTGGTTTCATGGAATGAATATCGTCATATTGCCGGTACGTAGACACCCTCATGAGTGAGAGATGTCCAATGTCGAAAACACAGTCTTGCTTGCAGCAGTGGGGTTTGCCCGAATCACTAGGATACAGGCGCGGGTGGTGACAGTGACATGGCGTAGCGCTTCGGGGACTAACACTGCAGGCATTTCAGCCGCACAAGGCGCCGGTGCAGCTGCATTTTTACTTACCCCGCTCGAATGGCAAGCGAAACAATCCCTTGCCTGGATATGTTGTATAAATGTATATCAAGAAAGGTGGTCGACCGTTAATCACATCCATCACAGCAAGCAGAGACCATCGTCAAAAAACGTCCACCGACCGCCAACCCGACCCTAAGACTTTAGGTAAGTTATCCTAATCTTTATGGTACCCTTACCTAAACTAACCCTGATTTTTCTTCAGTCCACCTGCCGCGCTTCCATCCCAACTGCAATTTCGAGTTTCACCGACACCGACACCGACACCGACACCGACAGCAAAATGGAGGCACGAATCAAAAGCTGTATTCCCATCATGGAGCAGATCCTTGCCATCACTGGCCAGCCTGGAGTTTCAGTCGGCGTCCTGTATCGCGGTCAAGTCATCCTCAATCAGGGCCTCGGCCATCGCAACGTCAGCACCCAAGCCAAGGCAGACGAGCACACCCTTTACTGCATCGCCTCTCTTACCAAGGGATTTGTCAGTGTTGCTCTCAACACCGTCATCAACGGAAACAAACTTAGCTGGTCTGATAAGGCTGCCAAGTTTGTACCCGGTCTTGGCGTCCAAGAAGATCCTACCTTGGTGGACCGCCTGAGTTTGGCTGACCTGGTAAGCCACCGAAGCGGCCTCAACAGCCTTGACCAGCTCATCCAAGATCTTGATGGTCGCATCCTGGTCGCCAAGGACAAGGTTGTCCCCTCGTAAGCGAACTTCCCATCCAATCCGACATTCGAACAGCCTTCTCGTACACCAACGTTCCCTTCTCTGTTGCGGGCCAGATTATTGAAGACCTCGGTGGTTGCGGAAGATGGGATGAGTTCCTCAAGACCAAAATCACCGCGCCTCTTGGGATGAACAGTACGACAGCTGACTGGGACACCTTTACCTCTGATTCAAATCTTGCCCAGCCCTACACCTGTCTCGGAATAAACAGATTGCACCCCCTCCCGCAGCCCGAGCTATCAGCTTCCACACTACACGGTTGTGCGGGTGGTATCAGGAGCTCAGTCACCGACATGCTGAAGTGGTGCCAAGCAGTGATATCAGCCACCAACACCAACAGCCAAGGCGAGGAAACCAACAAGATCCTTTCAGATGTCTCACCCTGCTTCGAAAGTGCTGCCATCATCGACCCCGCATCAATGGCCGCCGGCAATTATTGCCTTGGCTGGGTCAAACAGACAACTCCTGCAACGTTGGGCATGATCTCACCCAATCGCCGCTTCTTCTCCCCCATGCTAGGCAAGGAATCACTTTCCAAGCTTGTTTATCATCACAATGGTGATACGAGAGGGTACCAGGCCTCTTTGTGTATCTTTCCACAAGACCAGTCTGCGATCGTCGTCTTGACAAATGCCACGGCATGAGTGACTGCACCGACTGGATTATGCAAGACCTCGCGCAGGAGATGTTCAACTTCCAACCCAAGAATGATTACGTGGCACTGGCAAAACAGTCTGCTGTCTTATTTGCCAACCGGTACCATGGCTCCTTCGTTGTTCTACTGCAAGTGCACCAAGTCAAGGGTACAGAGCAACCTCCGCAAAAGGACTTCACTGGCGAGTACACCCGTTCCAAGACTAACAGCGCCGCCCTCAATCTCGTCATTTCCGAGGAAGGTGATAAAGGGCTTGTTATGGTAATCAATGATCATGTGGGCCAAGCTTATCACCTCTATCATTACCACTATGATACGTGGTGTCTAACTCCCAGACAGTCGCGACGAGGCTACAAAGCGAGGCTATTTTAACATGTTTGAGAGTTGGGAGGAGTACCTGGTCGACTTTGGGCGTCGATCAGATGGCGTGGTCGCCTGGTTTGTTTGGAAGCTGGGTGGTGTGCCTGTAAGATTTGAGCGCAGATCGTAGTACCGTCGTAGTACCGCTGAATGGTTCGGTTTGTTTCAGGCGGCTCAAAATGTGTCAGGAAATCTACGGCCCGGATAAGCCCATGGTTGCTTACTGTTGTGGGAAGTGTATGTGCGCGTATTCGGCTAGCTAATGGAGCCGGCAGGGTCAAGCTAGATAAAGGGAAGTGGGTGACTAGCCTGGATTCTCTTATCAGAAGCTACCAGCCCCGTATAAAATGGCCTCGCTTCTTATTTCCTAGCTTAGAAGAAACAAGGCCTCTTAAATCTCACACTTATGCTTCCTCGGTACAAAATAGCTGTTCGCCACAAAATGTGCTAAAGAAAGAAAACAAAGCCTCAAGTTACATAGGTACTGGATGGGCGGGCCCTGAGAGGAGCTGGTGATTGAGGCTCTGCTGTCTTCTTAGCTTTCGACTGTAGCCAACTAGCAAGTCCGGTAATAAAAGACGTGTAACGTTAGAATGTTTTATTTCATGTGCGCCCGACATGCAACCAAGGTAGCAACAACCCTTACACAGCAAAAGTCCACCGTATGGAGTCAGACACTACGGGGAATGCGATCTGCCAGATTACTGGTAATGGCGATATCTATGGAATGGGAGTTCGCCTGGGAATTTATTTTCAATGGGCCACCTCAATAATTGTCGAAAACGTCTACCAGACCGAGATACCAGCGACGCGCGCTGCGGGGAATTGCTACCAGATCGCCATGCTTGCAGGTCTGATACGCATCAGTCAATACCCCTCAGACAAAGCACTGGCTCTTGAAGGCTATATTGTCCTCCTCTTCTGTTTTGTTGGTGTTTGGGCCTCTTCAATCGGTCTGCAGGACCTACTTCCCAAGCGCAGCCAATCCAGCGACGTGTCTCAGCAAACGACAGCACAGGCAAACAGCCAAGTTCTTGGATTCGGTCAACTCATCAGTGTCAGCCTTAGCACTGCCACCTGTGCGTATGGAACTTGGTTTCTGTTCAACGGTATCAATAAAATGGCAAGGCAAGAAAAGAACTGTAACGAGGTCATATTCTTCTTCGCCAAGGTCAAGCTGTTCGGATGGGTTCTGATCATCTTTAAAGTCTTTTTCATTCTGGGTCTCATAGGGTCGGCCTGTTTGCTCATTTATCAGTCGTATGACATAGCTCAAAATTTCGGCATATTACTAGATGAGTGGACGCAGGCTCCAGCCGACAACACGACAGACAGGGCCGGCTCCATCTCAAGCCCGGTTGCGGTAGGGGCAGTGAAACTGATGGGGAGCGTCTTGGCCATGGGTGTCTTCGCCGTATCAATCGAGCTGACATTGAAGTGGAATCACATCACAGGTGTTTATCGCTGTGACAATTTTAGTCAAGTGTTTGCATTGGTTGTTGGGGGGTCAGTCTTCATTAGAATATTGATGACTCTAGCCAAGAGATTGGTTGTTAGAGATGTAGAATTAGCAATAAGGTGGTAGCCCCTTCTGCACATGGAATCCAATCTTCAGTTGAAAACAAAGGCTTAATGGCACAATACAAGGGAAAATACATTGATTTCTAAGCTTAAATAACGTCCCAGCCAAGAAGTCGTAGAAACGCGGTCACGCTTGTAGGTTTATTGTTGACCTCAAGCTCCAGGGCAGCGACACTTTCTTCCATATGGGTTTTAGATGTCGTCCCGCTCACAATGCATACCTGAAGACCAATCGTCTTTGCACCATCTACCAGGGCTCTGATCAACGCTTGATGCAGTCATGCCTTGTTCACCAATTCTCTCACCAGCTCACAGCCAAACAACCCCTCATTGCGAGCCCAGAACACCCCGAATACCTGATACACAATTCCTTTCTGCTTACAGAATTTCACAACGTCCACATCATACCCACCCTCTCGATGACGAAATGAGTTCTGCACAAACACAGGCTTTATGATTGCTTGGTTCCAGACATCACCAAGCGTAGCTACATCAACATTGCTAAGGCCAAGGTAGCGTACCCCGCCGCGATGAGCGACATCCACGATCGTTCTCCAGACCTCTAGGGTATCGACGATAGACTCCAGCGGGCTATGTAGAAAATATGCATCAAAACAATCGACTTGCAAGTCCTTGATGCTTCGGGCAAGAGATTTCAGAACCCGTAGCGAATGTGAGTCCTCAATATTATACGGCCAAGTGGTCTGGTCTATCGGATGACCATACGGGGACGTATATTTTGTCTGAACAAATAAGGATTCGCGCTTGGTGATATGTTCCAAGAAAGCCGTTCGAATAGCGTCACCGTTTTGGTCTTCGGTGTGAAACTTCCGGGTTGGGGCTGTGTCAATGGCTCGAAATTCAGATTGCAGAGCTTGCAGAATGTCCGGTTGCGCGTGGCGATGAGCCTTGATTCTGGTGCCGTAAATAAGAGGTGGCATGGCTGAGCCATCTTGTAGTGTTGGTGGTGATAGACCTGACATTATCTTGGTGCAGGTGATTAAAAAGCTTTACCTGAGATCCCTTTTATAGTTAAAGACTCCAATTAAAAGAAAGACAAGATGATGACTGAAAGCCGAAAAGTAAGCTTTAATAGGGCGGGGAGAGGCTGACTTATAAATTGGGATATTAGATTAGGTACACATTTTGATCCCATCCGATTGGCACATTTATGTTGGATTAACAAACACTAAAACTCGTGTTCTTTATAAATACTCAGCTTCGAGTATCTCGCTTCCGCGTCAATTAGATTCGAGAATATATAATAGATTGTTGGGCTTGATATGACATCGAAATAAAATATCAACAAGAATTACATCCTACAACGCCGTCTTGAAGATCTCGTTCAACCTGTCGATATCAAACCGCATCAAAATAATCTCCACTTCGTGCCTGGCAAGCATAATAAGACTTCCTCGTCCATCGGCCACAGGTGGTGTTCGTAAGGAAGCAGGAAGCAGAAGTAGGTGGTTCTCGTTCCAAGAAATGAAAGTCGGTGTCGGTGTCGGTGAAACTCGAAATTGCAGTTGGGGTGGAGGCGCGGTGCTGGTGAGAAGAGATGTTTAAGTTTGTTGATATGTGCAAGAAGAGAAGAAATTCGTTGTGTTGCTAAGGTGATTTAAATTTTGGAATAAAGCGCTCGCTACTCATTACCTTGGGCTTGGAAAAGGAAAAAACGTGTAAACACGGTTGAAGGAAGCAGTGGCGAAATGGGTTGGCGGTCGCTGGGGCACTGGCAGCCGGTGCAGGGAGGAATGTTGGCCTCCCGGGGTGTTTTTGCCCTGTTTCTCACGAACGGTTGCTTTCACTTGTTGTGATGTGATTTACTGCCACCACTTTTCTCGAGCCTGGTAGAGTGGCTCGGTTGAGGCAATGAGATGAAAGCTGCTGCTGCTGCCTGTAATATGATGAATGTGGAATGTGGAATGAAGATGTCAAGAGGAAAGTGTACAGTCTGACAGACCCGATGATGGGGAGCTTTATTTTAAAGACAAGGGAGGGTTTCTTGCGAAAGCCTATGGGACTGGATGTCGGATTGGCTCAACCATGACGGAGTTCATTTTGTAAAAGTAAATTGCATTGACATATCTATACACAAAGGAATTGCATTATCAACCATATCACACAAAGCTTGTTGTAATCGTGTACCTTGTCATCTACAACTTTACCTATGACTTCCAATTCATAGGAAAATGCTTTAGATCCAATTCAAGAGTTAAGGTACTGGATAAGCTTCTTTTCCTCTTTACTTACCTACAGTCTTCATTACGAGAGGCGAAGGGGAATGTTCTGCTTTTTATCATCTCAGCCAGTAACTAGCTTGAATTGATACCGGATACTTATATCTATATCAATATGCCGCTTATTCATATTCTTTCTTTATTCAATTTCTACAACCTCTTTCTGCTTGCTGTAGCAATAGTGCTATCTCTTCGTGACCTGCCTGGGAAGCATAGAGAAGTGCTGGCCACCCGAAATTACTTGTCGCTTTAACATTCGCCCCTCTCTCAACAAGAAGCTGCGCAACAGCCTTTTCTCCCGCACTGGAGGCCCAGATCAATGCTGTCCACCCATGTATATCCTTAGCGTTGATGTCGGCTCCCCTATCAATAAGGACGCGAGATATAGATTCGTCCCCTCGGCGCGCTGCCCACATCAGTGCAGACCATCCATGTCTGCTATGCTGGGCGTGGATGTCTGCTCCTAGATCAATGAGAAGCTGGGCCATTGACGAGTGCCCTTGTTCAAGGGCCCTCGTAAGTGGTCGATACTGTGATCTATCCTCCTCCTCAGTCGATACTCCACTTCGTATCAGGGCTTTCACAAGGCTTGGTCTATCTTCTTGGGCTGCCCACGACAATGGTGTTCGATTTCTGTGCCTCCAAGGATTCCAGGCGTCTTTGTAACGGTCCAACCCATCCGTGACGTTGACGCCGTCGCAGCCGAGAAGTGCACTTACAGCGCTTTCGTGGCCCTTGGCCAAGGCTGCAAAAAGAGGATAGTCGTACTCTTGGCCGGAGATATAGCTTGCCGCTTCTTTTTTCATGCGTGTGCGGATGAGGTTGCCAAGCCCCTTATCTGCAAGAACATAGAGAGGGCTCGCCTTTGGGCCATACTGATCTCCACATTTATCAAATATCCAGTGCCAATCCGAACGAAAGAAATACTCCAAAAAGGCGCCTTGAGAAATCACCAATGAAGCGGTATCAGCATGCCCAAGGATTTGGTCGATAGCATAACTGAAAAACGGGCATATGGAGATCGACGGTAAAACAAATCTCCTTTCCCTGGACATGCCAATATCAACTTCCATTGTCGTGCGATTCAAGTACTCCATACAGCATTGTCGAAGCCTGTCGTGGCATGGGCCTTCCCACTCAAATCCCAGGTCAGGCCACAAGGTCTGTAAACCTCTCCCCTTTAGCAGAAAATCTCTGACTGATTCGTGAATGAACTGAACCCTTGGAGGACTAGACTTTATAATTTCCACCAGGCCTTTCGAAGAACTTGTAACCAATTTGTTTGTAGAATGCGTGTCCATGTCAGGAAGATCAGGATCGACAAGGCCTTGTTCTACCAAACCAGCCCACAGAGCATGGCAGAACTCCATCGGAGTAAGAGGCCGCTTGGCGCAGAGAATCCAGAGAATACAGAGAAGCAACCGTTCTGTGTTGGCTTGATCGCGAGTGAGTATACTTCTGAAGAGATCATCTAGCTTGCTTGGGATTTCTTGAAGCTTTTTCTTTATCGCAAGGCCCCCATCGCAGCTTTCTTTGTTGAGGATTTGCACAGCCAAAACCACCCATATGAATATCCCTGCAGATTTGTGCAAAATCTGTGCCTTGACACTTTCGAACGTCAATTGGCTCCGAGTGCCAATTTTCAGTCGGCTCTCGACATACTGTGCCAGATCTTCTTTGTGACCTGGTTCGTCCTCGAGTGTGAGCAAGGCCCCCTTCTGAACATCGATGTACGGGTATGGTCTGCTCGAAAAGCAGACCCGAAATTGAATATTGTTGACAACGGCACCTTCATTACTGAAATTTTCCCCAGCGTCGTCATCCAATAGTTCCTCAAAGAACTGGACCATATCGCGAATTTCCTGCTCATCACACTCGTCAAGAGCATCAATAAAGCAAATGAAGGACCGTCGGCCAAGTGTCAAGATTGCCTTTTTCAAAAGCTCCTTTAGCGCATTTAAACGAGGACACCCCTTGTGGTTGAGTGGCAGAATATCCGTATCATCCAAGACTAACTGGAGATCTGGAAAGCTGCTGAGAAGTTGCATCAACAAGGAGCGATACATCCCCGATATCGACTTCTCTAAGTAGTCGCCTCGCGCATTGAAGAAGAAAGACGCAATGGCTTTGAAAGTAGTACTCTGGTTCCTAGCTTGTAGGTAGAGGAACTTCATTATGGTTGACTTGCCGGCACCAGGCTTCCCCCGAATCCATAAAAAGTTGGAGTTATCCGATCGAATTTCGTGATTCAACCAATTTCTGTATGCCGGGTGGTCGAGGAGCCAGCGGCAAGTCTTCGAGTGTGCCTCTCCTATCATGGTCTTAGGGGCATCCATTTGCTGGAATCTCAAAGATTCGAGTAAACCAAGCCGTCTCTGCACCGGCATTCCTTCATGGCTTTCTGCAAAGCTGACTTGATAATTTTGCTCTAAATTGTTCTTGGGGAAATGGGCTCTTTTCCCCACCGCCCATTCTTCGCGACCATAGCCGATTCCCTTAATAACAGGCGGAAGCACCTCCAGAAGCTCTTTGGCATATGCCGCCGCCGCTGCGGCCGCATAAGATTGCCAGTCCTTATTTTTATGGGAGTCTGAGTAATCACAAACACCCCTGATCGGAAGACAGCGCAGATTATCCATCATACCAGCCGCCTCCATCTCGAAACACAGCGCCGAGAGCCGCCAGGCAACATTGTCCCGAACCTCGGCATCCCTCATGACTCTGTTGCCCGAGGCAATAACTCCATAATAAACTCGGGGCTCGTTAGATGGGCATACGCTTCGCGGCAACTGCCTTGTCATATCGCAGTCAACGCATGTGAATGCTCTAGGAGGATGTTGGTAGCTGGCCTGAAAAAGACGATCATCCTGAGTGGGCCGAGGAAAGCTTGGTCTCCTATCACCTAGTAGGTCTGCCACTCGGGCGCTGGTTGCCTGATGTCCATGCTTGGATCTTAGGTTTGAAACTGCGGAGAGTAGCAAGGGCGCGGGAATCCTGGCGTCGGCCGTTTCTTCAAACTCCCCACCAGCGATTACTTTGCCCAAGTCATATTGCATCACTCGAGTACCCACGACAATGTCACCAAGACGAATGTCAGCACTACTGGGTGACCCGCCACCGATGCCTACCATCAATGTGGCACGGATATTCGGAAAGGTTCGCTTCAAGTTGGTTGCGACAATTGCGGCGTTGTTCGTTCCGTATTCACCCGGCAGACATGCCATAACAATATTGTGCTGATCAATGCGCCCCAGCGTATACGTGTTGTCATCACCATCGTAAACCGGCAGAGATCTGTGGATCTCGTCGAACATTGTCTGCGAGGCGGCCAGTTCCAGATGGAGGGCGCAGATCCAGGCAATTGTGTAGTCCTCATGACTCAGGAGCGACACAGGCACATGATGACTTCCAGAATCTCTACTGTTGAATGCATTTTCTGGTCCGTCCTCTGGCAGCCAGCGTTCTGCACACATCGCATGTTGTCGTTTGGCGAATATTAATTGCAAAGCGATATGAGCTGTTATGGAACCGTCAGAGCGGGGTTAACTTACGAAGGACCATAAGCCAATTGAATGGGGGAGAGGTCGGGCCACGTTATGGTCACGTATAAGGCAAACAAAGCCTCCTGGGCAAGGACTTCTGCCTCTGATTCGTCCAGGACTTCCTCGTTTGGCCCCCAAGAAGGCAACCTATATGCACATGTTATTGGCTAGCTAGGGAAAAAAGGGTTACCCCTCTTTTTAGCTGATAAGGCTGACCTGGAGGCGAATTGCGCCGGCCCTGTTTTTATTCTTGATATTTAAATTAAGCCTTCTACAATAGTGCCGAGAAAGAAACTGCCCTAATTGACTCTTTACAATATTGCGTGGATCGCTGCACTTTCTATAGCACAAGCAGTGGCTACTATTTTTATAATATGCAATGTCCTTTAGCCAGTCAGGTATATTCAACTACTGGAATATTTCAATGGATCCCATTTGTAGCACGATATAGGCTAACTCTGTCTTGAGGCATGCACCTGACTACAACACTACAACAGTCACGGACCACGAAAGTGCAACCGTTACCAAGTCTGTTACTATCACCATCACTGAGTAGAACACAGTTACTATCACCAAACTCAACACATTGGATGTCACTAAATACAACACTCTTCATTTTACTGACGTCGATACCACCTCTGAGACCGACTTCAACACTGTTACTGTTACTCACTAAACGAGGCAGTCTCTCGCGTCTCTTCAGATAGCATTGACTGAGTTCACGCTCTACCTTTGTTTTATCCTGCAAATGAATGAACATATAGTCCGCTGGGGCAGAGTTAAAAGAAAAAAAAAACTACAAAATAATAGAACTTTCATCAGGAATACATAACCTCCTTTCCCCCTTTACTTACCTGTAGCACCTGTAGTTTTAGTTATTAGCATTCTAGGCGAAGGAGAACAATGCTGTTGCATTTATTGCTCCTATTCAGAGCGATATTAATCCCTTAAGCGATGGCCCAGCAACCCTCCACAATATGTCTGTCTGTATGTAATTTTATTGCAAAGAGTTAGTCTTGAAAAAAACAATACAGGGGTAACTTTGAACATCAGTGGGTCGGAGCGGAACTAGTGAACTAAAAGCAGCCCTAGCCAAGCCACCTCACCAGAGTCACCACTCACCTTACAACTCACAACCTACAAGCCTAACCCAGTACAGTATAGTAATTGGGTAGTTCTCTGCTGTTTTGGCCTCTTCCTATCTGCGATGGATCTGCACGGCACTGACAACTTCTGGGGTGTCTCGGAGGGTGTGTCCATGTCTCGTCGGAGGAGGCGTGCGGCTGCGTTGACCTGCATATGCTGGCTGACTGAAGAGGCAATACTTGCTGTAGGGGGTCTATTGCTAGGTAGGTGATATTTCCCTGTATTCTGACTTATTAGGGGTTTCAATTCCAACCAATGATCAGAGGTGCTTCCTGCTTCACGAGCTGTATTTGCGGCCACACAAATCAGTCACCAAGAGTTTGGAATTGACGAATTACAGACAGTCGCTGGAGACCAGCTGGCTTATCCAATCGGTATATATTTATCTATTGATGCTTCGCTTACGATGTTGTTTTTCTCCACCTCAATAGATTCGCAATTACATCTTCCTCTTACTATCTCGCGTCGAAAGAATAATGCCTTTGACGAGAAATATAGACTCGCGCCTTTTCCGAGCTTGCTCCAGACCGGTGTTGTTCTCTAGTTGCGTTCCACTTGACCTCCCACATTACCTCCATGCATATCAGCCAATCTCATCCCATAGGAAACATCATTGCTTTCCCTTAAATGTTCCTCATCCTCGCTCTCATGTACAGATGGCTGACCTCTCAGATCGTAATTAATGACGGGTTGTTCTGCAAGACTGCTTTTCCCGAGCATAAGCTTGCCAAGCCAAGGTAGAGTCTCAAAAATTTGGAAGCGTGTGAACTCGCCCTTTGGCTTGTTAAAGATCAAGCTGAGAGACTCAAGAGGCACCCCACTGGTTTCTTCAACAAGAAGGAAGATGAGGACAAAAGCAACGACATTCAGACCGGAAAACACGCCGATTGTTCCTCCAAATTCGATACCGTCAACAAGTAACGGCTGGAGCCACGCGAGAAGACCAGCGAATAGAAAGTTGATAGAGATTGCGAATGAAGCGCCCTGTTCAAAGATGTTGGTTTCCAGGATCCGACTGTAGTGAGAGGGTATCTTACCGTGTCTCTATAAGCTAAAGGGAAGCTTTCCGCAGCTAGAATGAACGGCACAGGACCCATACCGGGGCTGTAAAAAATCGTGTGAACTATCAAAACTGTCAGTTCTGCTTCAGTCCCAGAATAGAGCATCTACATACAATACAGCCAGGCAGCCACAGCCTCGCGACTAAGCCTTTCAAAGCTCACAGCCGCCCCCATCAAACATATCGCCATGAATGGGACAGTGAAGAGAAGAATCTTCCTTCGGCCCCAAACATCGATATAGTAGATAGCTGGTAAGCAGAACAGAAAGTTCAGAAGCCCAAAGATTAAGTTGTATAGCATGGCTCTGGAGATCTGGTTTGCTTCAGGTACATTGCCTGGAGTGATTCCAACGAGTGTAGTGCCGCCATAGAAGGCCATGAGGTTGACTGCAATGCGTCAACTATGGGTTCCGTTAAAACTGAGGGCTGCGATAAACTTACTGCCAGAGAGCTGCTGTGATAGAGCGACGATTCCACTTGCTATTAATGCGTTGCGAAGGCGACGAATCTTGAGGATCTTCCAGTATCGCAGAAGATAGTGGGCGCCTCCTCCGGGAACCGGTGCAAGAGACTCCTTCGTGTTCTCAGCTTCTATGCCCTTGTAGGTCAGAAACAAGTCTCTAACGGCTTGCATCTGTAGGCTTTTGGTTAGCAAGATTGTGATAGGCGTAGCAGGTGTCTTACCTTGGTATTACGCAGTCTCAATAGGGATGCGTATGCCTTCTCAGGGCTATACTTCCTCGAGTCTGGCATTAAATAATACCGAAAGGACTCAGGACATTTGGCCACTGCATACATCAGAAACAGTGCAAATATAGCCGGTGATGCCAGTATTAGTCGAAGTGTCAGTTTCTTTTCTTTAATCTGGTTCAGACAAATATTAACCACGAATGAGATCATGATGCCGAATGCCACCCTAATGAGACATTGGGATTAGTGAATGTTCTACAACAAGGCCAAGGTAAACGAACCATAACTGCCATAGTAGAACGGAGGAACCTCTCCAGGAACCAACTGCAGTCTCGGCCGCGAGGATGGGCGTGCTTGTCGCTTTCAGGCCCATGCCGACACCACTGATGAGTCTGATACCACCAAGAACTGCCCAAGAATTCTCGTTCAGCTCGATGCAAGCCGAGCCGACCGACGCTGCCAGGATCAAAACTGATGCGACAATGATGGTGCCACGACGGCCAAATAGAGAGTTCATTGGCGCAGCTAGAGGACAGCCACTATTACTATCAGTCCCATGTTTCACAATTGAACTAAAATATCTCTGAAAGTGGAATTTGACTCACATGACAGCGGCGCTGAAATAAACGGCTGCATTGGTGAATGCAAATCGAGAGTTGACGGGATTATCACCAGTCTGGCTGATCCAGTATTCCGCGAACAAGTTTGCACCGTTGTTACTACTCTGAACAAAGCCTTGCAGGAACGCGCTCAAACTGACTGTCGATATCACCATCCACATCCCTTTCTCAGAGAACGAATGATCAATCTCTCTTAGAAATGCTTCTCGTTCTGCATTATTGAGAGGAATGCCTGGGTTAGGATTGCCGTTGCGGATCGTATGTTCGATGTTGTCCCGCTCATGCCAGACTGCTGCGGCATCTTGCACTTCTTGTTCAGTCGGATAGGGTCTTAGTCCGGTAAGGGTTTGAGATGTCTGTTGGTGAAAGCTTCGGACAGTTTCGCGTAGCTCATGCTCGGTCATGTTGTCTATGAATTGTTAGATGGAGTCAGGATTCGTATTGATTGGAGGCTTGCCTAAGGCATTGAGCCGCGGTCGCCGAAATGACACCATGTTGGGTGATTTGGTCTCGCGATAGTTCAGAAAATAGAACAAGAATACTGAAATGTGATTGTTGGAGGCGGCAGCTAGCTTGAGTCAACAGCACTGCAGACGGGGGACCTTTGTCTATTTGGGCATGTGCCTCATGTCAGCCTCCTGTTAACATTTATCTGCCTTAATCTCAATGAGGCTCTGCTCTGTCTGCCTTGTTCCCTCTTCCCCCTCAGCTAACCGTTGCGGCGTTGATATATGGTTACACTGCAGCCGCCACAACTTGGCACATAACAAGGTCACGTTGCCCGACTGGCCAGAGCCTCGAAACCAGCTTGCGACGTTATTAAGTATAACCATTCATTGGATCTCCAGCAATATAACTGGGCCTCTAGGAGTATGCCTGTGCAACTCTAGGCTGACCGAGGCCTGCGCTAATGCGGTGTGTGGAGCTATTTCTGGGTTTATTGCCCGGTGCAAGATCAGGCTCGCGGTTAACAATCACGCGACCAGTCATACACTACTAGGGTTGCAGCAGTCTTTTGACTCACGCGTCGTGTTGCCTTGCTTGTATTGCATATGACTCGTCATGCTTTCTCCGCGCTCGATGGCCCATTTTACTCCAGGTTTTATCTCCCTCGACCCGCATCACTCCACATTGCTCCCCTGTTTTCATCATTTCTGTTTCCATGTAGGATCCTTTCAACAGCCTTTTGCTATTTTTATGTTCGACTCTCCTCTCTTTTCCTACGCTTTCTGGTCGGTAGCTTGAATTTAGGGGGCGACGATCTCCTGCCTAGCAGCAAATCGTCATGTCGGGACCCGATGTGGCGGGTCTGGCAATTGGCGCCACCTCAATGTGCTATGGCCTTGCAAAAGGACTTTATTCAATCATTTCTGAAGTGAAAGAAGCAAGTGAAGATGCCAGCAAGTCTCTTTTTTTCCCCTCCCCAGTGGTAGAAGCCCCGAAATACTCGAACACACAATTAACAGGTTCCGCTTAGAGATACTGCAAGCTTCTCTCGCTAGCCTCCACCGGCGTCTGGATCAGGTTCAGGGGTTATTTAACCGACATCTCCCACAGGACCCAACAGAAGTCGACCACCGTGATTCAATTCTTAGCATTCTTGAGAGAATTGACAAAGATCTCGGGACTCTGTGCAAGAAACTCCAACTGCACGAGATATTGCAGAAAAAAGGTTCTGCAAGGCATACAGCCTGGCTTGTTTTGCAGCGGAGATTTTCAAATGATGATATCAAGAGTCTTAAAGAGCGACTCGCGGGATCCGAGTCTCATCTTCAAACGCACTTTGAGATGTTATCACTGTACGTCTGATTGTTCTCATTAATTTATAATTACTGATAAACCTTTTGCAGTGTGATAAACTATAAGAACCGCGATGACTTTTCCAAGACGCAGGATGAGGTTACAGAAATCCGATTAGTTTTGAAATCAGTTCTGAAAAAGTTGGTTCGAGACGCGACAGCCACGGAACAGCGTCAAAGATCGGAATCAACCCTGACTCGCTCCATCGACACCAGGCTTGGAAGTAATACGTCAGACCTCGACTACCATGACGCATTTCGGACATGGAAAGACCGCTCCGAAGACATGATCGAGTCTATTATCGACTATCCATTGGACCAAGAACAAAGGTCAAAATATGTCCCATCGGTGTATGATGCTGGTTCGGCCCCGGTTACTCGAAGCTCTACAGTAATGAGTCGAGAGCCTGTGTCCTCGACATCTCTACCCACTCTACTAGAGACACCCGAAGAGACCCCAAGTCATCGGGCCCAAGAAGATGTTCTCATCTGGTGCCGACAGCAGGGCTATCCAGTCGATAAACCTAGTTTCAGGTGCGACATAAGCGACGACACCGTCACTGGATCCTTGAAGGGAGTCTCTCCAATCCACCAAGCCATAAAAAGGAACAATATGCATATACTCAAACAGATGCTTTCTTGGCCTGGCTGTAATGTGGATGTACGCTTACAAGTTGAGGGGGATAATAGAACACCCTTTCTGCTGGCATGCTCTGAACGCAACTCACATGCTGTTGAACTTCTTCTAACCAACAATGCGCAAGCTGACGCAACGGACCATACCAACAAGACGGGCCTCCATTTGTGCCAGAGCTCTATTTCTACACCTGAGGGGACCCGCGTCGCAAAACTTCTTCTTGAGAGTCCAAAGGCTTCAGCCTTAGACATCGATGCCAGAGATCAATATGGCAAGACGGCTGCACATATAGCTGCCAGAGTTGGAGACACTAAGATGCTGAAATATCTTTTTGTTGAAAAGAGCGGAAAGAAGACTGCCAATCCTAACGCAAAACAGGAAGACGGATCAACACCACTGATGGTTGGTCTGAGGTCCGACAATACGAGCGATAAGAAGAAAGTCATCATTGACATTCTGGCAAAAGCTATCACGAATGAAAACAGAGAAGACGTCAGAAAGATTGCCAAGAAACACTGTGAGAATAGCGTATGCAGGTATTTGAAAACACAGATGTCTTCAGGGGAAACAGGCTTGAGGCGTACCAGCGAGGCTTCAACAGCCGTTTTCTCTCCCTCAACGCCAAGTACGGTTGAAAGATGTACCAGTTGCCCAGAACATTGTCCGAAGGTTAGACTACTCGAGCTAACTGGGCCAATCTCTGTATTATCGAAGGAGCCAACATGGTCCAGGTCGCTGTGGAACTTTTAGAGTCCAGGTTCTGATCAGCTTCGGAGGAATGGATCAAGTTTTCAGCCGCAGAGACAGTGAGTTCTAATAGAGCCTTGGAGAAATACCCAAATGTATATAATGATAAAGCACCAAAGCGTGTTTGAATAAAGGCAAATAACTACTTCAAAGAATATCTCAATATTCACGAATAAATGATGTACGCATAACCCTACTTGACCAATTTAACAGATGCCGAAGTCTTCAAATCTCGAGAGCTGAAGCCAGCGCTGAGCTTGATCTCCCCCTTGGGGACAACCCATTCCTGAGAAGCAACATCCCAGTAACTCAAGTCTCGACGCTTCAAATTGAAGGAAACCTTTTGGGACTCCCCAGGCTCAATATGAACCTTCTCGAAACCGCGAAGTGTCCGTACTGGGCTACCGGCTGGGATGTTGTTCTTGGGTAAAGAGGCGTATAGCTGAACAACTGTAGCACCGGCAACACGGCCTGTGTTGGACACCTCAATAGAGCACTTGACGACTGTCTGCCAAAGATGAGGGTTGCCGCCTAGTGCGAGCGTCTTGTTGGACTTTGACACGCGAGCAGAAATCTTGGATGATGAGATGGCAAGCTTGGAGGATAGATCAAAGGTGGTGTAACTGAGACCATAACCAAACTCATAAAGAGGTTCCAAATTCTTGTTGTCGAAGTGGCGATAGTCGATGAAGAGGCCCTCCTTGAAGTCATCCCGCCATGCTGAAGAATCCTGCACTTCAGCACCAGTGATATTGAGAATCTTCACGTTATAGTCCTCTTCCTTCTTTGCGATGGTATACGGAAGCTTCCCAGAAGGGTTCACCTTTCCAGTCAAGACATCCATGATCGAGTTGCCTGACTCTTGACCCGGATAATGCGCAGCGACAATGGCGCTGACATTGGGATTTGTTGCCCATGGCATGATATCGGGGCCACCGGAGTGTGAGACAACAACAGTTCGACGAGGGCAGCGAGATGCGACGCTGTTGATAACCGCGATGGAGTTGTCATCTGGGACAAGAGTCTTCCGATCGTAGCCCTCTGTGACGAATGACTTCAGGAAGACGATGCAGACCTCAGGCCATGGGTAAAGTCCAGGCATGGAGCCCATGATAGCGGTATTGTTGGTCACGTACTGGAGTCTCTTGTTGTTCTCTTTAGCGTAGGCCTTGAAAGCATCCAAGGGACTAACGATGTAACTGGGTCGACCACTTCCAGAGCCGCCGCCAGAGATGAGTGTTCCAGTCTCGACCCCATGGTCATCACTGAACAAAGTGCCAACAGAAGGATCAGCAGCGTCGTTGCCAAAAATACCAATGTTGGTCAGAGATTTGTTCAAGGGAAGAATGTCGTTTTCGTTCTTCAGCAATACTGTTCCAGCAGCTGCGATCTCACGGATGATGGCAGAGTGATTGCCACGAACATCGCGACCAACTGGGGTAGGTCCGGGATAAGGGTACTTGAAGCCATTGTAGACGAGAGGCTGAGACGACGGATCAATTGGGGGATAATCCTTGTCTTGTCCGAGATAGAAGTAAGGTGTCAAAATACGACGTGCCATCTTATCCAGATCTTTCTCGGAAAGGGTCTCATTCTTAACGGCGTTGATCAGGTTATCGCCCCAGTAGGACTCAATGAGAGGGATTAGAGAAACAGGTCCTGGTTGGTTCATGTCAAGACCTGCCTTCACAGAGTCAAACCCAGCAGGCGTGGCCAAAAAGTCCGACATGACATAGCCTTCGAAGCCAAGCTCTTTCTTCAACAAGTTGTTAATGAGATGCTTGTTCTCACAGCTGTATGTCCCGTTGACGCGGTTATAACCGCACATGACTGATGAAACGCCAGCATGAACTGCATCGGCGAAGGGCCACAGGTAAAGCTCGTGCATAGTGCGATCATCGATGTTTGAAGATACTGCGTCAACCATTTTGCCGTTGATGGGAGTGGGCTTTCGCTGTGTCTCTTGCTCATTTCCGATGAGGTGCTTAGCGGTAGCTTGGACGCCTCCGTCCTGAATTGCGCGGATTGTTTCATCCATGGAAACACCAGTCAGATAGGGATCTGGTGAGAAGCCTTCCCAGTTACGGCCACCGTAAGGTGTTCTTCCAAGAGCACCTGCAACAGGCCTGGCCTGCTATCAGCAAATGATATAACAAGCAGTGTGAAAAGTTGATGACTTACCCAAGAATGACGTGAGCACCTTTCGCTTTGAACTCCTCCGCCATAGCCTCTCCTCTCAACGCCATAAGCTGCCTATCCCACGTCGCAGCTGCGGTGACGCCAGACGGAAACACGCTTACTAGATCTCCGAGACGAAGTCCAATTGGTCCATCTTGGATACAGAGACCGCCGAAACCAAGACGCTTGATGGGCGCAATGTGTTCGATGCAATTCCCGTCAAAGGTTCCGGTTAGTAACGAAGATTTCTCCTTCGGTGTCATCTTGGAGATCAACGAGTCGGCTTTGTCACGGGCGTTGAGCCATCGCGATGTGTCGACACCTGGAGATGTCAATATGTCGTTGTTCCCGCTGATGAAGAAACTGACCTGAAGATGCATCTTTCGATGGAGTTTGAGCTGCCGCAATGGGCAAGGCCAGAGAGAGACTGGTGATTAGAGTATATAGAAGCATTATGGTTACCGATCTCAGCTGGATCGCAAGTATTGCCTCTTCTTCATTAGCCCTTGTATTCACCTCCCAGTATTATATATGTGGTATGGAGTACATTATGGCCCACTATGATATACTCGCCGAGGTGCGCACAGCCACCAAAAAGGGCCCGAAATTAATCGTAACATGCCAAGATTTCATAATCCTTCATTATTTAATTTACTCAATCATCGATTAATGAAGTAGAATAGGGCGAAATGCGGCATAGTCTAGAAGCATATCCATTCGGGAACAGGTCTTACGACTTATCGTTACATGGCCTTATTCAGCTGACATGGGGGTATTGTCATTCACTCCGAAGAACTGACACGTCAATTCAGTACCTAGATGATCACTACTCTACCAGAAGTACTCCTCAAATCCCTCCTTCACATCCATGGCTATCCCATGCACAAGTTCGGCTGCTCTTCCTCTTGGCACCGAGACTTGCACTTGATACCCTGCGCTCTTCTCGTTCCCTGGAGCATTTTCGGCTTTTGCCTTGTAAATCATGCACCAATTCCGGACTGGTAAAGCCTCCACTTCCAGCGGCTGGCAAAACATGTCCTGCTGGTGTCCAAAGCCAATCTCCTCCATAGAGACTTTAGTCCAATCATCTACATACAACGTATCAGTGTCAAATGCCGGCGTTAGATCCATCAGCCCATTCACAGATTGAATTGACTGAATCCACTCATCACCTTTCATCAGTTTCACCTGCGTTAAAGAAGTGACACCTTCACGAACTGCCAGTGCAACTTCGCTCAGGTTCTTGGACGCTGGGAGATACGGCGTGTCAACTGCTGTAATGCAGTTTCCAAAATACTCCTCTGGCATATTTCGAGCTTTTCGTGCATCTACAATGGTGACAATCCGTGTAACACGCGGATACGTCGTGAGCTTGTTGTACACAAAGTGGTTCAATGCTTTCAGAAGATATGCTTTGAACGCATCCTGAGTTGAGCATGTCGCCGGCTGTAAGCGAGAACGCGCTTTCTCAACAAGGATGCTGAGATCTTCTGCTGCAACATCGAATCTTGCATATTCCAGGGTCTTGAACACGATCGTATGTACAAGTGGGGCATAAGCCTTTATCTTGCTATCCAACGTGGGAGAGAACTGCTGAGAGCGGCGGGGAAGTTTCTGGGGAATGTCTTTGGCTGAGACCCCTTGTGTGTGAGACTTGAAGCGGATTCTCTCAGTGATTGGGTGAGGTATAGATGCAGTCTCCTGATTATGTATGCTCGACCATGTCTTTATAAGAGAGTACAGCGATAAGGCATCTCCAAGGACGTGGCAAAAGCTCACACCTAAGACGGTTTGAGAGGTGCGAGGCAGATATGTCACTGTGACTTGCAACAGAGGGGCCTGGCCATTCAAGACTTTTTTCGTCGCAATACGATTGATGAAGCTCTTCCAGGCCAAAGGTTCAAATGTTGTGTTGGTATCTGATTTCCAAAAGAGGGTAATGGGGTGGTAGAGGTGGAGTGATAGCTCGCCATGGGTAGCGACAGAGGGTCTTCTGAAGCGGCCGAAGACAGGCGGGTACAGCGACAGAGTTCTAGACAGTGACTTGCGCAGTTGATCTTTGTCCAAAGAATTGTTGATGACTAAGACGACATCGACTGGCATAAAATACGTATCGAGATAGCTCAACGGGAAGTCTTTATCGCCACTACCCTGATCATCATATCGGATATCGATACGCTGCGCCATAATGGAACAAATTTCGCAAAAAGTGCCAAATTCAACTACTTCTAACGGAAACACAAGCTCAAAGTGAAATAATAGGAGAGACCTAGGAAACGTGTTGGGCCTTTGACAGCGCTCTGAACCCCTCGGCCAGTTTCTCCAGAAACTCGCCGTTCAGCCCCCAAACACCACCCACAAATGCCCCGATCAACAAGACCAGAATAGTAAACTTGACCAGCCAATTAGAATCCAACCAGATATTCGCAACCTGCATTCCATAATCTCTCACTGCAGCTTTGAATGGCGTGGTCCCAAAAAAGCAAATGTTCATCACAAATGCACTCCGCTTTCTCTCCTTGAGCCGTCTAGCCCGCATCTTATCCACATATTCCCGCAGCATAGCCTGTCTCTTCTCGACGGGGTTGCCCGGGAAGCGTATGATCGCTCCACTTAGGTCTACCGCATCTTCCATGGCGCATGCAGCTCCTTTGCCCAGAAATGGCGCCATACTAGACGTATTAGCATCGAAAGTTAAGGTGTTTCGAGAAACTCACTTGAAGGTTGCATCCCCAACCAATGTGACATTACCCGAATCCCATGGGTCAGTAACGTCTACCATGCGGAAGACATTGGCGTAGGCGGAGTCCGTGACGATTAGCTCCACGAGGGCTTTGATGGAGGGATGGGTGGCGTGGGCGTTGACCCTGCCAATGCACTCGGCCTTAAGTTCACGGGGAGTCATCTCGGCTGGCGATTTGGACTGATCGGCGAAATCTTTGAGACGGCTTCCGAATCCTACCATAACGTATGAGGTTTCTGGGTCGATGTGTTCAGGATCGAGACCCTTGGCATAAGGCTGCTCGGGATTTTGCCATGTCATGATGGTGATTTCCTGGCCATTGGGATACAGGACCTTGTGAATGTTAGTCAGTACCGTCTCTGATATCAAGTACACCTTGTAAGCTTACCAAGCTTCCCGTCTTGTACGGAATCATGCTCTCCACCTCCCGCGTGTAAGGAACCTTGAAGTAGATAATCACCAAATCCGTTTGCACCGTCCGAATACTCGGTAGCAAACCCCGTCGAACTCGTGAAGTAATTCCATCAGCTCCAACAATAAGGTCACAAACATGACTAGTACCATCTTCAAAATTAGCCTTGACAGTCCCATCCTTCAACTCTTCATAAGCAGTAAACTTCTTCCCCAGCGTCAACCACTTCTCTGACGCATTAAGAAGGCCCTTTCTCAGCCTACATCTCGAAACTGCAACAGTCTGTCTAAACTCCTCCGGTAGATACGTGTAAAAGATATGGCCGTTAGGACGCATAAAACAAGAGTGGTAATACCCCTCTTTTGGAGTTTTTCCCACGCTGGGAAGGACTTTGGCCCATGTTTCAGGTGGCAGATGCGTCTTGAGGAGGTTGATGATCTGCTTGCTTAGCTGGATCCGATAACCGGAAAGACTGTCCTCATTTTCGTAGCGTTCATAGACGTGGGCTTCGATTCCGGGGGCAGTGGAGAGTAATTGGCCGAGGAGGAGACCTGCAATACCACCACCGATGACGGCAACACGAAAGGGTTTAGATTGGTCGTTCATTTCGAATTCTTGCAATTTATGCTACTATACAGCTATAGAAAAACTCTTCTTCTTAATATTTGGAAAGTGAAGCATGATATATATGTTTTGCAATTTACTAAGCTCGCTTTTACACCCAGGCTCGCCTCGGGGAATTTCCCGTGGACTGAACCGATCTCACGCCACCCGCTTCCTCACACCAACCAAATATTCCCCCGAGGCGATATACAGCACACTGTGATGCCGATACTCGATCTTCTGATCTGGTACGATTGAGAGGTCGAATCGTCGTAGCAGAACCGCGAGGATGAGTCGAACTTCGTTCAAAGCGAAACTGCCACAATTAGTACGGGTTGAAAGATCAGGCCAGCCAGGGGCAGTTTTACTGTTTGCCAATGCAGATTCGTGAGCCAGCTGAGAATGGATACCAATTCCTCTCACTGGCTCTTGATCCCGCGTGACCGGAGATCCATCTCTCGGGAATAAATTTGTCGCTATCCGGATAGACGCGATCATCTCGGTGCAGAGCGGTGGTGTCGGCTGTGATGAGTGTCTAATACTGTTAACGGCGCCTTCGTGGTCGAAATGGTAATTACTCACACCAGCAGGAAGAGCGTAGTCTCCAACTACTACAGGTTCCAAAGTCTGCCTTGCAAAGCCTTTCGTTTTGAGTTAGCTTGACTATACCCGTCGAATGGAGGACTGCCTTACCGCCAGCCGCAGGAGGCAGCATTCGGAGCGTCTCGTGAATCACTGCATTGAGGTATGGTAGTTCGTGCGTATTCTCATCCACAATTGGATCGCTAGGCGATGCGAGGATAGCATCTAGCTCTTTCTTGAGCGCCTTATAAGAAGCAGGGTTCTCTAGCAGTTTCATGAGGCAGAAAGTAGCCGTTACGGCTGACGTATCACTTCCAGCAAGCCTAAAGCTGTCAGCAATGGCAAGCATTGAGAGTAAAGAACCACTTACAAGAACACAAACATCTCCGCTTTGATATCACTCATACTCAGCTTATCCGGATCCTCAGCAGAAGCCTCAAGTAGCATATCCAGAAGATCCTTTCGGTCGCTCTTCTTCTGGTTGTGCAGTCGCTTGTCAATGATGCCCTGCACAATTGCGTCTAGCTGCTCATCTCGCGGCTTTCCAAAAAGACTAAGAAATGGCAAAACTTGGTACAAAGCCGCTTTCTTCATGTAGTTCGTGATTCTGGTCTTGAGTGGATGGTGTCCTTGTCGAACAAGGCCGAAGGAACCACCAAACGAGCACTCAGCCATAATGTCCTGTACCTGTTAATAACCATTTCCGCTTTTCTTGATGGGCGTAATTACCGAAGCGAGACTGCTGAGAAGATCGTAAATGTTCACAGTCGCGGTGCCACCACCAGCAGCGCAGCGCTCTTCTAGTACATCCTCTAGAACCTGCACACAATCGTGCATTAGCGGCTCCAGCGCTTTGAGGTAGCTCATAGAAAAACCATTGGAAAGAAGGCGTCGCTCGTATAAAGTCAGCAGAAGCAAAGTCTTCAGAATTACTCACTTACTCTCACGCGATATTTGGCCTTGTCTCTCTCAGTAAACAAGGTCGCGACATGCGGATTCTGACGATACTTCTCATACAGAGGGCTTTTGTGTAAGTCCCACTCCACCAGGATCTTGTGTACAGCGACAGGATTAGACACCAAGACTAAATTCGGGGCTGTAATCTCTCAGTAACCGATACAATTAATATGTTGTCAGCGCACATACTGACTCGCACAATATCTCCATACTTCTTATGAAGATCCAGTGCAACGAATGGTGCAGTGCCCTTCAAGAATTTAAGACGCCATGGTAGCGGTGATAGCTTGTTCCAGAAGGGTCCTGGAACTTTGGACAGGGGTCCAGTGAACCCTACAATTAGTGCCTTTAGCACTCGGCGTAGCAGCTCCAAGGCCACTACGCAGAGAGCTAAAGTAATGGGGGAATACGGTAAATTCAGCATACTGGCATATCTTGAGCGCTTGTGAAGCAATACAAAATCACCTTTACAGAAGGCTTTATATCCTGTGCTACTATTTCTGACGATGCAGCACGACTGAACTTGCAGCTAAACGCGCCGAGACTGGCTAAAATGCCCCGAGCATCACCTCAGGAGATATATCAGCCGAATCGCACCACTAAATCGCTCCTCCAAGCCGAAATCCTACACCACCACAATGCGACAGACAGCGAGAGTCGAGAATGGCGGAACAAGATACCAGCACGCAGAGCAGGACGATGGATGGCTATAGACTTCATCTTTCCGTAATAGGGTATATTATTTGTTGAAATGTCGTTTGAATTCGCGCTGACTTTGTAGGTTGACATTTGGGCTTTTCTTATCTGCGCTTGAAACGACGATTGTTTCTACGACGCTTGATACCATCGCGAAGCACTTTGACGATGAGCGCGAGTACTCATGGATCGTTACGGCTTATATGGTCACTTTCAATGGTGAAAACTCTCAATCATTTATTGGATACTTGTACTGACCATTTGCAGGATTTTTACTTCTCCATGCTCGACTGAGTGACGTCTTTGGACGCTTCGTCGTCTTCTTTGGCTGTCTCGCCATTTTCGCTTTATTCTCTGGTGTTTGCGGAGCAGCGCAGACAATGACACAATTGTACGCATTCTCACTCTACTCTGGACAGACAGTATCTAACTGCAATAGAATTGTTTTCCGCGCTTTGCAGGGCATTGGCGCCTCTGGTCTTTTCTCACTCACCATGGTGATTGTGCCTGACATCACGCCCGACCGATGGCTGGGTTTGTACTCTGGCGTTGTCAGCTCTGTATTTGCGTTCTCGAGTGTTTTGGGTCCAGTGTTGGGTGGTGTACTTGCTCAGCATTCAACGTGGAGATGGGTATTTCTTCTCAAGTAAGTGAGGTATCACAGTCATATCCTCGTCACTAAAGCGACTTCAGTTTACCGGGAGCCGCGGTATGCGCTTTCTTGCTCGTTCCATCGATCAGATGGAAGAGCAATTCTAAAGCATTGCGAAGTGGATGGAAGGAGATTGATGTTCCTGGGGCATTTCTCTTCCTGGCGGCTACTATTCTTCTCATCTACGCTTTACAAAGCGCTTCAACTGTCGGTGATGGAAACGGATGGTCAAGCAAAACCATCATTGGCTGCTTGGTTGGTTCTGGAGTATCCTTGGTTCTTTTCATTGGATATGAACTGGTTTTACCGCGGTTCTCTTCAATTGCTCCTTTCTTCCCACTGCCACTTCTTCTGCAACCTGATATCGCACTTCTCATGATGTAAGTTCCCATGATGACAGGTCAATTCGTTTCGCTGATCAGGGCTTTTAGATCTGCATTCTTCATGGGTAGTTCATTCTACTCCACCATCATCCAACTCCCCCAGCGTCTTCAGCACGTCAACGACAAGTCACCCACGGCCGCAGGCGTTCTTCTCCTTCCAGTGCTTTTACCGTCTGCTGGATTCTCTGCATTATCAGGTGGTCTTTATCGCAAATTTCCAAGAGCTACGCCATTGCTTCTTTTCTGCGGAGGAGTGCTCCAGGTAATTGGCGTGGGCCTACTCTCCACTCTGCCAACTGGGTCATCGATACCGAAGAGTCAATACGGCTTTGAGGTCTTGACAGGTGTTGGGTTTGGACTCATGCTCCCTTCATTCATGATTCTAGCACGCGATTGGGTTTCGGAGGAACAATATGGTAAGAATCAAGCTTTTTACAGACATTATTGGCTTACAGCTGACGTTGGTGTGAAGCAACTGCAATGGGTCTCGTCAACACATTCAGAACATTAGGTGGTTGTGTCTCAATTGCGATCTGCGGCGCAATTTTGAACAAGGAATTGAACAAAATATCCACGTCCTCAAAAAACACCAAGACTGTGTATGGGGACGTCTACAATAAGCAGTTCTTCGTCATGGCCATTTTGTCGATGCCATCAGCGTTGGCCACTGGCATAATCTTGATAAGGCAACACTTGAAACAAGGTGTTTTTAAGCTGGCACCCGTCTCGAGTACTGTTAGCAGTTAGACCTTCCGAAATAGAAGCATTAATTGGTTGCGGCGGATTTCGCTTCCCACTTTTAAACTGGCCGAGGCAAATAAGTACCGAGCAGCGTGATAAAATGTCCTAATTATTTCGTGTGAATGCCAAACTCATTCTGCATTATACTCAACCATAGATTCCTCCAAGTAAATTAGTCAATTGCCATTCAACATGCGTATTCTTTGTCTTCACGGTGCTGGCACCAACTCTGAAGTAAGACCCTTCCTTTCGATACCAACCATTGCCTAACCTGTATTCAGATTTTTAGGATACAACTTGGTACGCCCACCTGTCTATTACGAGTACAATCATCCAAAATAACACCTACAGGCTCTGTCATTCACAATTTACTTCAAGATGACCCGACACTTTCCTTTGAGTTTTACGACGCGGAAGTAGAATGCCCTCCCGCCAAAGGTTGTCCACCATCATCTTCAATGTGCCAAGCTAACCTATAGCCAGGTATTGAGGCCTTGTCTGAGGGCCCTTTCTACGAGTGGTATTCTTGGGATCCTCAACAAAGGATTCTGCCGGCCGAAACAACCACAGATGCGATCGACAATGTTTTAGACATGATTGCCGAAGAGGGCCCTTTTGATGGAGTTGTTGGCTTCTCCCAAGGTGCTGCAATCATAGCATCAGTGCTGGCCCACTACTCAAAACAGAACCCACTGCAACCCCAGACCAATTTGTTCAAGTTTGCAATGTTCATCTGCGGATCCAAGCCTTTTACATACGACGGAATGAGCCGCATAGATCACTGTTGTAAACCAATTGTTCAGATACCCACAGCGCATGTTGTTGGCAAAAAGGATCAGTGGTATAAAGAGAGTCTAGGGCTTTTTGCGCTGTGCGACAGCCACTCAGCCAAGATTTACGACCATGGGCAAGGACATTCACTGCCGGTTAATCCTCAGACAACGGGTGTTGTTTCACAGATGTTTAAGAACTTGAGCGCAAAGGCGGAATTTGCTTGTTAGATTAGATTTCCTGCTGATACTCCAACAAGATGGTTTCTGAAATGGCATTGACTGAATAAACCACATTATCCTTACGTACTACGTAGTAATACATTACGGAGCATTGGCCGGAATATCCGTCTTTTTTCGCGACTTCATTCGGTATGCGGATTATCCGAATATCTGGTCCCGGGTTGACTCCGCGCATAGCTGGCCGTGCACGGAATCTAGTTAGTGTTATTGTGCGTAGTAGGGATCTTCATAATTTAGGGTTAGCGCACTCAACCTATGAACCCCCCTCTTTCAGCCCCAAGAATCCCCAATCAATTTATCATACCTTCCATCCCTCAATCAACATTTCACTCTATGCACATCTATCCACCTGCCATCGATCTTCGAGATGTCACTCCGGTCGTATCTGCGGGCTCTTTTGCCCATTCTCATCTTTACAAACATAGCAGCATGCGGCAATCATGAACCTATGACGGCAGCCTCACGCAGATACACAGCTCCCTGGCAGACCTTTCCTAACCTCCCACCAATGCCAAAGCCAAACTTCAATGGCACAGCTCACGTCAACGGTATCAATATCTGGTACGCCACATTTGGCACGTCGCTGCAGCATAGCAAAGCCAAAGGCCTCAACCCAGTTGTGTTCCTCCATGGTGGTTTCGCCAATAGCGATTACTGGGCGAATCAAATCAGATATCTGAAAGACTATCCATATTCATTGATCACAATCGATTCGCGCGCGCATGGTCGCTCTTCGGATGATACCAGTCGGCCCTTGACGTACGACCTAATGACTGAAGACGTCATTGCGTTGATGGATCATCTCGGCATCAAGAAATTCTCAACGGTTGGATGGTCCGATGGAGGAATTATATCCTTCGACCTCGCAATGAACTACACCAAAAGAATTGACCGTATCTTTTCTTTTGGCGGTTCTTATAGCCCCAAGAACATTAATGCAACAATCGAGAAAAGCCCGGTGTTTTCAGCGTACCTGAAGCAGACTGAGAAAGAGTATAAGCGCAATTCGCCTTCGCATGGGTCATTCAAGGCCTTTGCGGATCGCATGAATACCATGTGGGAAACTCTGCCAGCTTGGGATGCAAAGTCCTTTTCTAAAATTACTACTCGATATACGGATCCTAACGCGCCGATTATCTGGATCGTTGATGGGGACTCTGAAGAGGCAGTTACTCGCACAACGCCTGGAGAATTGCATAGCTGGGTAAGCTGATCTTCGTCACTGTTGCGATCATGCGACTAATACATCTATTCTTAGATTTGGGGCTCTGATCTTCTTATTCTTCCTGGGGTCAGCCATTTTGCGTAAGTTAATGTACCAAGGAGACGTTCTACGGTTTCTAACAAATTTCAGTTTCATGCAGGATCCGAAGACATTCAATGTCATGCTGCAGCGTTTCTTGGAGATACCCAGATTCGACAAGCAACTATATGATGACCTCTGAACAGGATAGATCCCTGGGCTATTTCTGGATAAGGAATTCTGTCAAGCATATAATCACTCATCAATTCAATCTTAGTAGTTGTAGAATAGCCCTGCAATCAACCAATCAACTTCTTCACGGCCTCTCCAGCCCAGTCTCCAATGGCTTTCTTCTCAGTCCACGCCCACTTCCCAACAGCAATAGAGGCCAAAGGAACTAATCCCACAGTGAACAGGCCAACAAGCCAAAGATCCCAATTATTCGCCTTGAACTTTGACATGCGCATATCTGCCGTCTGCAGATGCATCGGTCGAAGTTCCTTGCCACCATCAAACCGTCCCTCAGCATCATACATGACCTCTTCAATCAGATCAGCACCCAATTCTTTACGACGCGACGCAACTCGAGCAATGCGCTGCATCCGCACGCAGTTTCGATGATACGAGCCATCTTTGTCTTGTGAGAGTAGCTTGATCTTGGAACAGACGTCTTCAGTAGTGAAACGGAATTTGTCAAGAGCTTCTGAAGTTCCACTTGCGACGAGACGTGGCACGTTGGAGACCTGGTCAAAGAAGAAGCCAAGAGCCAGCATTGGCTTTCCATGGTAGAGACCCTCATTAGCGCTTGAACCACCACCATGGGTCAGGTAGATGGCTGTGTGCTTGTGATCTAAGATAGCGCGTTGAGGTGCAAAGGTTGTGATCAAGAAGGACGTATGTTCACCATTGACCAAGGAAGAGAAACTGAATGCTTTGCCGCTTTTGTCGGCGTATTCATGCTTGAAGTCGATGTCTTTACGCGCTGCCTCTGAGATGGACCAGATAACACCATCAATCAGGCCCTGATCGATCGCTGCGATGAACCCTTGGATGAGCTTTGCTGCATGCTCATGAGAAAGGATGATATGGGTACCCAGAGCCAGGTACAATGTCTTCTTGTGCTTTTCTAAGAAGGACTCATACGGCTCTGAGAGTGGAGGGTATGTATCAGCAAGAATGGGTCCCACCGCCTGAACCAGCGGCGGAATATCCTTTGGAACCTCCAGCCCAAAGAAAGAGTTGATCAAGACTAGATAATTGGGCTTGGTTGGAGTTGGTAATTTATAATTCACTCCAGCATCCCGTCTCATCTTCTTGGTCCACTTCACCCAGCGAAGAACCGAGGGTAAAGCTTTGTAAATGACCATTTCATTCCGGAAACGCAACCACATGGAAGCATTCTCAGAAGTGAGAGTTCCTTCAATCTGAAAGCCGGGCTGCCCTGGGATGTAAGAGCATGGACACATCAACGCTGGCATCTGAGGATAAACCATGGCCATTGGGATCTGATACTGATACAGCATGTCCTTGACAGCGTCGACGAAAAAGTCTGCAAGAAGCATGTCAGGCCTTGTAGCAGGATCATCAACAATGCGCTTGAGATGGTGATAAGTCTGGGTCCAGTATGAGTCAAAGAGATACTTGGAGTCCATGACACCCGAGAGACCCTTGGAAGCATCCCATCCGCGCATGCGCAGATAATGGGCTTGGAGTTCATCGTGTGAAGGGCCAGTGCCCATTAGATGCAGCTGATTGATGAACTCGTAACCTTTAGTCCATGATTCTTGACCTTCAAGCGTGGCAAAGTCAACGGTATGACCGCGTTGAGCAAGGACCTTTCCCAATTCCAATACTGGGGCTAAAAAGCTGTCAGTATGCACAAAAATATTCCAAGGATTGAAGACTTACCAGCGTGAGTGTAGCCGCCCACAGTAACGACCATAAGAATCTTACGAGGTGGATTCGAATTCTCCATGATTGCGATAACGATTACAGAATCAAGGGATTCTGTCGAGGTTCAGATTGATTAAACAGCGCATCCATAAGATGGCAAAATCAGCTGATGACGGTGGTGAATTACAGAAGGCAGAGCTCGGGGGAAATAGGAACAAGAGTAAACTCGCCGAGCGAAAGCGGGAGATTGAAGTGAGACAAATTATCCGAGATCCCTGTCGAAAATCCTTCGACTTTCTCCATTGAGCGTTTGAGATTGATTATCGAACCATGTTTGAGACGGAACTGGCCTTGACCAACCGGCCAATCAGAATACACCATCTAAAATACCGAGTAACTTGTTGATATTGAAGATATGGTGTAAGTGAGAGAGTCACTTTGATATAGAAAGACTCGATAGCCTCAGTACCGTTTCTTGTTCGTTCAGTTTTTATATCTTATTCATCATATTGTAAATCTTTACATCCTTATTCAACATGAACGGAAACGGCACAAACGGGCACTCCACTTCCGCCCATCACAATGGCAACGGCAAAGCCAACGGGGCTCACAAAGCTTCTGTTGACGCAAACATGCCTATCGCCATCACAGGCATCAGCACCAGATTCCCCGGCGGTGCTGATACCCCTGAATCCCTCTGGAAGATGATCTCCAAGGGAAAAAGTGCCTGGTCAAAGATCCCCGAAGACCGCTTCACTTTGGAATCTTTCCATCATCCTGACCCAGACCGAAATGGAGCTATGAACGTTATCGGCGGGCATTTCTTGGATGAAGATATCGCTTGTTTTGATGCTCCGTTCTTTGGTATTAGCCGTAATGAAGCAAAGGCTATGGATCCGCAGCAAAGACTTCAGCTAGAGTCTGCTTACGAAGCTCTTGAGAATGCCGGTATCTCAATTGAGCAAGCATCTGGGACCAAGACATCAGTATATATTGGTGTCTTCAACAAGGATTACGCAGACATTATGTGTCGTGATCCTGAGACTGGACCTTTATATCAAGCCACCGGCAATGGCCAATCGATCTTATCCAACCGCATCTCATACTTCTTCAACCTCAAAGGTCCCAGTGTGACGGTCGATACAGCTTGTTCCTCCAGTCTTGTAGGCCTTCACCTCGCCGTTCAAGGCCTGCGAATGGGTGAAGTCGAACAAGCCATCGTTGGCGGAACAAACCTCATCTTCAGCCCTGATATCATGGTAGCCATGAGTTTACTCGGCTTTTTATCACCAGATGGTCGATCATACGCCTTTGATCACCGAGCTAAGGGTTACGCTCGAGGTGAAGGCATCGCTACTATCGTTCTCAAGCCCTTGGATAAAGCTATTCGCGACGGTGACCCTATCCGTGCTGTCATTCGTGGCACAGGCGTCAACTCAGATGGTCGCACAGCTGGTATCACTTTGCCAAACGGCGATGCGCAAGAAGCTCTTATTCGAGAAGTTTATGCCAATGCTGGTCTTGACCCTGCTGAGACGGGATACTTTGAGGCGCACGGCACAGGTACTCAAGCTGGAGATCCTATGGAAGCTGGTGCTATTCACCGGGTCTTCACAGCCGATTGTCACCGCTCGTCGCCTTTGCTTCTGGGAAGTATCAAGACGAACATCGGTCATCTTGAAGGAGCCAGTGGATTGGCTGGCGTTGTAAAGGCTGTACTGTGTCTTGAGAAGGGCCAAATTCCTCCAAACATGAACTTTGAGAAGCCGAATGAGCGTCTTGATCTTGAGGCTTGGAACATCAAGGTCCCCACGGAACTCACTCAATGGCCTGCAGACGTCCCCCGTCGCGCATCAGTCAATAGCTTCGGCTACGGCGGTACTAACGCACATGTCATCCTCGATGGCTACGATGCATCTCCGCACGAGCCCAAGAATATCGATGACTCTGAGGTCATTCGTAGGATCTTCGTCTTCTCAGCTGGTCATCAAGAAGCAGCGTCTTCGCTTTTCAATCGCATGGCTTCTTATCTCGGCGACATCCCCATTGAGAGGCGTACGCGTGTTCTTCAACAACTAGCGTACACTCTCTCAGAGCGCCGGTCTCAACTGTCGCATCGACTAGCTGTCTCGGCTGGCTCCGTGGATGAACTCCTCAACACCTTCGAGAATGGCAAGCTCAGCCTCGTCAAGTCCCAGCGCGTTACACGTCTTGGACTCGTCTTCACAGGCCAAGGAGCTCAAACCGCGCAAATGGGCGTTGAGTTGATGACATACGGCATCTTCGCCCACAGTCTCTACCGCGCGAGCAGGACTCTCAAGAATATTGGATGTACTTGGGATCTTGTCTCAGAACTTCACAGAGACGCTGAGACTAGTCTTGTCAACGAGCCTCTTTACAGCCAACCTCTCTGTACAGCTGTGCAAATTGCTCTTGTTGACTTGATTCGTTCGTGGGGTGTCACGCCAACCGCCGTTACTGGACACTCGAGTGGTGAGATTGCTGCTGCGTATGCTGCAGGGGCTCTTACGCATGAAGCGGCTATGATCGCTGCTTACTACCGCGGAGTGGCCTCATCTCAACTAGCGGCTGACTCGAGCGTGAATGGAAGTATGGCAGCTGTTGGTCTTTCGCCTGAAGAGGCTGAGGAATATTTGGCCAAGTTGACGACTGGAAAGCTGGCTATTTCCTGCTACAACGCGCCAACCAATGTGACTATTTCCGGAGATGTGTCTGCTCTTGAAGAGCTTGAGGCACTGTTGCAAGACACTGGTGTCTTCTTCCGCCGCCTCAAGGTTCCTGTTGCCTATCATTCGCATCATATGCAAAAGATCGCAGATGTCTACCGCAAGTCTCTCGAGACTCTTCCCAAGAGCAGTTCAGTCGATGGTGGAGTTCAGTTCTATTCGTCTGTCACCGGCACTCTCACTCCCATCTCTGAGCTAGACGCTGAGTACTGGGTTCGAAATATGACCTCGCCAGTTCAATTCAACTCCTCACTGAAGAGCATGTGTCTTGGTCTAAAGCCCAATGGAAAGCGTCTCATTCGTGGTAACAAGATGAATGTGCAAATGCTAGTCGAAGTTGGCCCTCACTCCGCCCTCGCCGGTCCCATCAAGAGCATCCTCAAGGACTCTGCCTTCAACGGCAAAGCCAAACTGCCTTACACATCTTGTCTGGTTAGAAGGGAGGATGCTGTTACTTCTATTCAGAAGGCTGCAGGCGAATTGTTCATGAACGGATACTCGGTCAACATCGCACGTATCAACGAGCCAATTGATGGCCCTTGTCCTCGAGTTCTCCCTGACCTTCCACCTTATCCTTGGAACCACTCTCAACGATATTGGCAGGAGTCGAGATTCAGCAAGAACTATCGCATGCGGTCGCAGCCTCGCAAGGATTTGATCGGTGCGCCAGTAGCGGATTGGAACCCTACCGAACCACGATGGCGAGGCTTCATTCGCCTTTCTGAACTCCCCTGGATCAAGGACCACAAGGTTGAGGGCAAGATTCTCTACCCAGCTGCTGGAATGATCTCAATGGCTGTTGAAGCGATGCGACAATTGGTTAATGCTGGTCAAGTCACTGAGTTTGAACTTCGTGATATTCAGATCGGCAAGGCTATTATGATTAGTGAGGAAGACGGTGACCTGGAGACTATGTTCACTGCTCGGCCATGGAGTACCTCTGCTGTTGAGTCTTCCAAACACTGGTGGGAATTCCGACTCTTTGCTGTCTCTGAGACTGAAGGTTGGAGTGAGCACTGCCGTGGATGCATCAGTGCTGTGAAGCCGCATACCTCTGGTGAACTGGGCGGTACCAAGGAGGCCAAGCTGAGCGTTGAAGCATCACACAGACTGATTACTCACCATGATCAAGTTTGCGGTGACGGTGTGAACACTCGACGAATGTACGATGATCTTGAGCATGTTGGGCTTTACTACGGTCCCTCATTCCAGAACATCTCCAACTTGCGCAGTGCAAAGAAACAGCCGCTCGTCTACGCCAACGTCACTGTCCCCGACACAGCTCATCTCATGCCTCACAAGTTCGAGTATCCTCATCTCCTTCACCCTGTGACTCTAGACTCTGTCCTCCAGACCATCTTCCCAGCTCTGGCGTCTGGTGACAAAGACCTGTCAAGTCCTCTTGTACCAACCTTCATCAAGCGCATGACAGTTGCAAACCGTTTCTGCAGCTCGCCTGGACAGGTTCTCAAGGTTGCGTCTTCAGCTATCTGGAAGGGCTTCCGCCATGCAGATGCTGACATCACTGCTCTGGATGGTAGTGATGAAGCAATGGTTAAGATTCAGGGTCTTCGATGTTCGTCTATTGCGCACATGGTCGCAGCTGAGACTTCCGCGGATAACCGAAAGCTCTGCTTCGACTTGGTATGGGACGATGACCTTAGTCTTCTGGAGGCCAAGAACATCAACAAAGTTCTTCCCCCAACGACTGCCACCGATGAGATTTCAGCTGAGATTCGCGACATGGAAACTGCAGCTTTTCTTTATATGAAGGACGCAATCGCTGCCCTCAACCCCAAGGAGCGCGAGGAGATGTCTCCTCACCATCGTCTATTTTACGATCAGATGGTCGGTGTTTGTCAACGAGCTGAGAAGAAGGACTTCGCCCTTCAATCTGCTTCCTGGGATAATTGCTCCGACTCTGAACGCCAGGAGCTAGCCAAGAAGGTGGCTTCTTTCAGCGCTGAGGGAGAGATGATTTGTCGCATGGGACAGAACCTGGTTCCTATCCTCCGCCAAGAGGCCGATCCTCTCACTCTCATGCTGGAGAACGATTTGCTGTATGATCTGTACCGCACAGCTCTGGGAACAGATCGCTGCTACGAGCAGATGTCCAAGGTCATCCAGAAGCTCTCCCACAAGCAACCAGACCTCAAGATTCTCGAGATCGGCGCTGGTACCGGTGGTGCAACCAAGCCTATTCTCGAGACTCTTGGTGGACATGAGCCTGGCTCTTATCCTCGCTTCGTCCAGTACGACTTCACCGATATCTCAAGTGGTTTCTTCGAAAAGGCCCAAGAGAACTTCAAAGCCTGGGCACCATTCATCAACTTCAAACGTCTCGACGTCGAAGGCGATCTCCAAGACCAGGGCTTTGCATTTGGCTCCTACGACGTTATCATCGCAGCCAACGTCCTCCACGCCACAGGCACTATGAAGAAGACCATGCAGAACGTCCGCAAGCTTTTGAAGCCAGGTGGAAAGCTCATCCTCATGGAAGTTACGCATCTTCTTCTGAGAGGATCAGTTATCTTTGGAAACTTGCCTGGATGGTGGCTTGGAGCAGGTGAGGGACGTACGCATGGACCGACGTTGACTGAAGAGTCTTGGTCTGAGCTTCTGAGTGATACGGGATTCTCGGGATTGGATATCTGTTTGAGAGACTTTCCTGATCCTGAAGAGTGTATGTACAGTGTCATTGTCACGACTGCTGAGAGGGAGAAGAGCACCTATCCACCTGCTGTCATCTTGGACTCTTTCGGGTGCGACACTGTTGCTACGAAGCAGTTAGCCCAGGGTCTCTTGAACCTCACGGGAATCCAGCCAGAGATCTGTTCCCTGGATGAATATGCCTCGGCTGGTGTCTCCGACAAGGTCTGCGTTTGTCTCGATGAGGTCACACATCCTGTTATCCATCAGATCAACGAGGAGAAGTTCCAGAAAGTTCGCAACATCGTTTCGTCCAGTAAGGCTCTTCTTTGGGTTTCGCGCAACGGAAAGGCTCCTGAGGCCAACCTGATGACTGGCTTGGCCCGCTCTGTTCGCTCGGAAGATCAGACCAAGCGTCTCGTCACCCTTGACCTGGACGATCAAACGACCCAAATGCCTTCCGAGGCTGCGATCACTATTCTCCACGTCTTCGAAAGTCTGTTCCGTCGGGAGGATGATATCTCTAAGAATGACTGGGAGTTCCGAGAGCGCGATGGTCGACTCATGGTTTCACGAGTCATCGAAGATGTTTCAGCCAATCAGTACATTGCCCACGAGACACAAGAGCCTGTCCCGGTTCTCCAACCATTCCACCAGCCTGGAAGACCATTGAAGCCTGAAATTGGTATCCCAGGTTTGCTCGATACTCTTCGCTTCAAGGACGATGTCACATTCCAGACCCCCATCGCCCCAAACGAGGTCGATATCCGCGTCGCAGCTTCAGGTGTCAACTTCCGTGACATCATGGTCGCAATGGGTCAACTTGTCGATAACTTCCTCGGCTGTGAATGCAGTGGTGTTGTGACCCAAGTTGGTTCCAACATCACCCATATCCAGCCCGGCGATCGAGTGTGTACCTGGACTCTTGGCAGCTATTCTACCTTTGTGCGAAACCCAGGTGCTTTGGTCCAGAAGATCTCCGACGACATGTCGTTTGTTGTCGCAGCTTCTATTCCGATCATTTACTGCACTGCATACCTTGCAATCATCCAATCCGCAAGACTTGAGAAGGGCGAGAGTATTCTCATCCATGCTGCTGCAGGTGGTGTTGGTCAAGCAGCTATTATGTTGGCCAAGATGATCGGTGCTGAGATCTTTGTCACTGTTGGAACGCCAGACAAGAGAAAGTTCTTGATTGAGAACTATGGTGTTCCAGATGATCATATCTTCTCTAGTCGCGATAGTTCTTTCGCAGACGGTATCCGCCGTATGACCAACGGCAAAGGCGTCGATGTCGTTCTCAACTCGCTAGCCAGCGAGTTACTCCGCGAAACATGGCACTGCATCGCCATGTTTGGTCGCTTCATCGAGATTGGCAAACGAGATATCGAGATCAACACAAAACTCGACATGGATCCTTTTATCCGCAATGTCACATTCGCATCAGTTGATCTGACTGTAATTTTCCGCCACCGCCAGCCGCTCGGGGCCGCTGCTCTCAAGGCCATCATGGATCTCCTTCGTGAGAAGAAGATCCACGAGATCAGCCCTATTACTACGTATCCTATCTCTCAGATGGAAGATGCGTTCCGAGTAATGCAGGCTGGCAAGCATTTGGGTAAGCTGATCATCACTGCTGGAGATGACGATCTTGTGAGAGTTCTGCCCAAGAAGGAGGATACTCTACAACTCCCAGCTGATGCTTCTTATCTCCTTGTTGGAGGCCTGGGAGGTCTGGGTCGAGCGACGTCAGCTTGGCTCGCTGAGCATGGTGCCAAGAATCTTATCTTTGTCTCTCGATCCGGTACAGCCAAGCCTGAGGCAGCAGCTCTGGTTGAACGCCTTGAGAAGAACGGTGTCAATGTTGCTGTTCTGAAGTGCGATGTTTCAGACTATGAGAAGCTCTCAGCTGGTGTTCATGATGCACTCAAGACAATGCCCCCAATCCGCGGTTTGATTCACGGTGGCATGGTCCTCAACGACTCCATCTTCGAAGCCATGACCTACTCTCAGTATCAAGACGCCATCCGTCCCAAGGTCACTGGAACCATCAACTTGCACAACCTCACCAAGGACATGCCCCTCGACTTCTTCATCATGCTATCCTCAGCAGCTGGTGTCGTCGGAAACTCCAGTCAAGCCAACTACGCAGCCGGCGGTGCATTCCAAGATGCCTTCGCGCACTACCGCACTGCACTTGGTCTCCCAGCTGTGACTCTCGATCTTGGCGGTATTGATGATGTTGGTTTCGTCGCTGAGAACGCAGACTACGTTGTCAACCTTGAGCGGTGGGGTTACTTGACCATCTCTCAGGCTGAGTTCTTTTCCATGATCAAACAGGCCATCCTCCAGCCTAAGCGATCTCAGACAGCCTGCCAGGTGGTAACTGGTCTCGGAACACAAGGAATGGCTGAGGAGGGAAGTGATGCTAGTCCCGATGAACTTCCCTTCTGGTTCCGCGACGCCAAATTCTCCCACCTTCTCCAAATGGGCAGAAAGCAAGTCCAAGCCACAGACTCAGAGAATGGCCTTCGTCTCATTGAGGCTATCCCTGCGGCTGAGTCACTCAGCGAAGCCACCAACATCCTCTGCGATGCTATTATTGAGAAGATGGCCAAGATGTTGGGTATGCCTGCTGAGAGCATTGATGCTTCACAGAGCATGGCTGCATATGGATTAGACTCTCTTGTGGCTGTTGAGTTGCGTAATTGGTTGTTCAGAGAGGCGAAGGCGGATGTGGCGGTGTTTGAAGTTCTTGGTAAGGGGTCGTTGATTGCTTTGGCAGGGGATATTGCTCTGAAGTCCAAGATTCTGCCTGCTGCGCTGCGAAAGGAGGGCATTGACGGCGATGCTTAGTTCGTTCTTGTGTACGGTTTATAAATTATTGGTTGGTGTTTTTCGGATCATTTTGTAATTGGTGTGCGGTCTGTTTTTGTATTTCTCTGGAGTTTTGAAAGAGGCGCTGGAAATAGTTGATTGAATGGTTATTTCACATCTGCAATTTCATTTTGTTCATATTTGTCGCCATCGTGAACCAATCACTTGCAAATGATAGCTTACCAACCTGGTAAACAAGATCTGGGAATACCTTCATGTATTAGAGGCTCTGTCAGGCCAACTCAGTCTAGATACCTCATTCCTATGTTCGTCATCGAACCTACTTCTGCAAAGAATCTTATCAACCTCGTAAAGCGTAGTCACCAGATCATACACACAAACGTGATGCCGAGTTTGGACGATGATAATTAAAATTTGTATATAATCGCTAAAATACAGCAAACATCCCAGATGCGTGTGAGTGGCCTGCCTCAATATTAAAATTTCTATGTCTCCTGCGACTGTTGTAACGTGTTCCTTGTCACGGCCAACAACGACCGGATCGTCGACTGCACCTCGGCCATTGTAGACGACGACATGCAATCCGCTATACCCAAACTCCCTGAGTGCATAAACTTTGACTGAAACGTCCTCACCGTATGGTATAAATGCTTCAGTTGGTAGTCCACTACCGTCACCAGTAAGATCAGCCGCAGAGGAGGGTCAAGGCGTAGACCGGCTACCTGACAGTCTACCGAGTCAAACGCGGTACAGCTTTGGGTCTGCACAGATGATGAAACTGCATTGCGAATCTCGTGCAGTATCTGATCGTAGGTAGATAATAGTAACGACAGTGGTGTGAGTACAATATGAAGAACAGTTTGCCAATTGGAACAAACGGAGTCCATCTCATCACCGCCTTTGACACATTGGTGTAATAGCTCTGTCACAACACCAAGTGTTTCTTGCACAGGCTTCATAGCTGCCTCTATACACTTTGCCGGTCGATTTTGTGTCGTAACGCCCCTCGCGTGAGTAGGCGGTAACCTAGTCCGTAGTAGCTCCTGCTGCAGCCCGGATAATCGCTCGAGTGGAGTTTCTGTATCTTTGCTTTGCAGACGGGGATCGATAATGGAGTCGTGCGAACCAACAGGCGGGCTCTGGGAAACGGACCAAGGATCTTCATTCATGGGCATGTCGAGGAATGGATGGGTATTGAAGTTGCCGAGGCTATTCGTAAAGTCGAAAGAGTCAAATAGCGCTGTGTCTTGAAATGATCAGCATGTGAAACCATCAGGGTCCGGAGAATTTACCTGCAATGCAACTATCGCCAAGCTGGGGAGGAGATGGAGGCATGGATATCCCCGAATCTGCCGTCAACGCATCTCTATCTGAAATGCCATAAAATGTCGTAGCCTGCGCCTGCTGTATTTCTCTTGGGGCCATTGAAGCTTTACTAGGTCTTCCAACCTTTAGGGCAGGACTGTATGTGCAGACCGAATCATCGCCAACACAGCGGACACAGCCATTCAAGTCACCCGAGCAGCGCAGTTTACGTGAATGACAGCGGTCGCAAGCAAGTCTCTTCTTAGGTCTTGGTCCCGAAGGACTGTGCATTTTAGCGGAGAAAAGTGACAAGGACAGTAAAAAAACGGGTAAACGGCGATTGGGTTTCGGAGTTGGAGTGCAAAAGGGAGTACTCTCCAGCGTGTTATATCAAGAAACGATCTAGCTGCATGGAAATGTCGTACTTCCCACCAAAGAATGGAAGGATTCGGTACACATTTGGACGTACTTTTACGAGTGTCCTAGTTGAGATGTCCATGCTTGCTTTTGGCAAAGACAGGCCATTCGTTGACGCTGTTTCTCCACTTAAATATCTTCGCAGGGCGCTTGAAACCACTAGATCAGGCATGGGGACGATTAGGATATGGGCATGTTCAGGTTTACGCGCTCATCGTACCACCCACAGCAAAGGATCGCAAACCTTGAACGGCACAGAGTTCGGCATCTTCCACGACAGCAATTGACTTTCTCTTCTTATCTCCAAGCCGGAATGCGAAAGTTTTGATCCGGCAAATCACCCCACAACTTAGGGGGCCATGCACGCTACGACAGGGCTATTTGCGCTGTTTTACGCGAGGTTACATTATTCTAGGCACTGAAGCTATCTAAAGACAATCATTATAAATGTCCGGAACTATGGTATTTCTCCTAGCTCCGGATAATTAATGCTTACTTGCACCTCTCCCGCCTCCCCGTCCCACTAGCATTAGAATCGAACTGGCAGTTCAACGGTAATTACCATCAGGAACTTTGGGTCGCTAGAAATCGTACCGCCAAGACTATGCATCTGACTGAGGAACTACTAGCGGCCCGCCAATCTGACCAAATAATCACCGAATTCTCCATAAGGAACAAGCAGCACCGCAACCGTTGCAACATCAGCCCTGCGCCGTACCGGGACCAGGCGATCAACGGTCTTGGCGTGCTGCGGAAGACGCCAGCCGTATGCCGGTTGCAGCACTAGAAATATTCTTTCAGAATGGAAGACACCATTAATGACTCAACTATACTTGTACATAAGCCTCATCAGAGATAATAATCGAGGCTCGCAGCCAGTGCTTTTTTTTTAAGCCTCACGACTCTCCATGGCAATTCACGGCAACTCCACGTCGCATCGCGGTGTTGCATAGATTCACGATCTCTCCTTGAAGTTTATCACAGATACGCCAGGAATACGCCCCAACAAAAATGTCCTAACCCGCCGGAATCACGAGCTTAAGCCTCAGATCGTACGTTTTACTTATCGTGAATCCTTAGTGGGCCAATCTCGAACTCGACCCATAAGTAAGCCACCATCCATACCTCATATTCGTTCAATTTACGTATTTGGCCTTCTTTGGTGTCATGAATCGGCGGCGGAGTAAAGTTTCCTCCTTCTCTCCGTCCTTCTGTGGACTCGCGCTTAGATAACGGATCAAGCACCAATAATGTGGCCATCTGTGCGAGCTGCATGGTTTAGCCGTTGGGTAAACGTGCGTGGGTTGCATTGGTAAGACAAGGATGCCTAGATGGCGAAAGGGGCTCATTATGCATGTGTATATCCGATTAATGACTACCTGACTCGCCAAACGCGATGGCCAATAAGGCGACCATCTGCAAATTTGGCAGCTGTCCATACTAACAAGCCCGCGCTATCTGAACGACTATCTTATTTCTTTCTGTTAATTCAATTGAATGTACTATAGTCTCCCAAGTCTGGCCTTTATTAAGTCGATGACTCCAGGATTTGACAGTCTAAGTACTTCATCAATGTGCTAAACTTCTGTTGTTTAACGATATTTCAAGGAATCAGTACTGATTTTTGATTGTAAGTAATAGTAGAAAACTGTTGAAAGCATCGGGACCTACAATTATTCCATAGCCGACTTCCCATCATCAGTCAAATCTTCAATCCCATGATCCATAGCATTGACTCCATCGGCTAAATCCTGACAACTCAAAACAAATCCCCAGCCTCCTTCGCAGTTGTACTTAGTGCACTTCTTTGCAAACTCAGGACTCGTAGTTGCACACGCATCGCTGAGCATCAGACAGTTCCATCCTTTAGTGTAAGCGTCTCGAATGGTAGCCTCAACGCACTGGTCCGTGTTCTCCCCTGCGAACAGCAATGTTCTGATACCTCGACGACGCAGTTCTTCCTCGATATTGGTTCCTCCTCAGAATCCAGAGAGGCGATTTTTGGCTTCTTTCAGAGTTGAATAGAGCTCGGTGTTCCACTGATCGCGCATCATGACACGACCAGCGTCGATAAATTCACCGTCTTCGCATTCGACGTGTCCGATTTCAGCGCCGATGCTTCCGAGAAAAGTTGGCTTGACAAAGTTATTGTCAAGTGGAAAGTCATAACCCCTAGCGATGCTGAGCGGCATGTCGTCCAGATCACTGTCCTCAACTCCCCAGCCAAGCCACACAACCGGTATATCGGCCTTTCGACAAACGGGAATAACATCTTTGACGAGTTTGTCCACAATTCCCAGTCCCATGCTATTAGGCGGCCGGCCAATAAGAGGTGACAAAGGGTAGTTCTGCATGTCGACGACTACCAGGGATGTCTTGCGGGATCGATTGTCGCTTAATCTCCACATGTTTTCAATGGGATTCTAGGATAAATTGGAGGGGAATTAGTATTCGACAGATAAGTCAAGTCAAACCCATCCTTCTCAGTCCAAAGCCAGAAATTGTTTCTCCCACCAACGACCTTTACTTTGTTCAAAGTCATATTGGGTCTTGAAGTAGGCGAGCTTCTTGATGCGTAAAGAAAAGTTGGCAAATGGGTTTAGAGGAAGTTGTTCCTGGAAAGAAAATAAAAGAGGTGGAGAGGGGAAGAAAAGGTACCGCTGCATTTATTCACAGCCTAATTAAACGCAGGCTGACGTGATGCCTTGAATCACGTCTGAATTGTGAACAAGGTTTGTTATTTGCAGTTGAGGCCCGTGACTGAGACCTTATATCAGCACACAGAACTTAGCCTTGAATCACTGTAGCAAATACTAATTGGCTGAAGTCAAGCATAAAGTCACGGGCTGATAATGCATATTTGAGCGGTTCAGTACCAGATTTATACATATGTACTTCAATTGTACAAAGCCAATGACCACGTGTCATAACTTTCCCTCCTCCAAAGCTCATCTACGAAGCTCATCGAGTAACAGGCCTACAACGCTGAGAAGCCCTTGTCCCAGAATCAATTCCGTTGCACAGCATATGAGTGTGAAACTTTCATTACTGTGCCACCCCCGAACAAACACCGAGACCAAACCTCCAAACGCACGAGGAAGTGTTATAGACGGAACAACGTACATGCCTAAGGACATGGCCACTCCGGATGGAATTAGGTATCGCCACCAGCGACTCTGACCCGCTATTCGATGAGCACTGAAGATTGCCCCAGCAACAAAGGCTACAAGCGAAAAGGTCATTGCCTTTGGGGGAAGGCGTCCCTGACGAATTGACCGAGACATGACGACGTGCAGATACGCGTCTGGTATCCCAAACTCTTGGCTGGGCATGTCCTTGATCGAAGTGTAAATCTTGTAGAGGATCACGGCTACAACGGGACCGACGTACGATCCTAGCATCTGTCCATAAAATACAGCTCTTGGTTCTGCATTTGTCATGCATGCAGTCCAGAGACCACCCATATGCTGTGAAGCTTGAGAAGCCCCAGACTCAACCGCACCGCTCAACAAAAGATTTGTCGATACAATGGTTGCGCTGGAGGGAGGCACTACTAGCGCAACAGCAAACTGCGCAAGCCTTCCTAAACTGATCATTAGCAGACGTTCCAAAGCAAATTTGGCAGCAATTCCCATACCAATTGCGAGCAATGCACCGTTGTCTGTCTCTCCAAGCGACCGTATTGAGATCAAGGCAGCTAGAGGTATCATTACAACAGCGATGGGAGTTGCTATTGCTGATATAGCATGCCTGAAGGCAACCAGCAGCGACACCAAGAAGACTAACAGGAGAAGAGTTCCAAGGCATAGAGTCAATGAGGGTGTTACAAGCGAGTGGCTCGGCCAGTCTTACTCCGCAACGATGGAACCCTCGGTCTACCCTGAGTCGGTTTCCTCAGACGAATTACCCAACAAAGAAGCATTCTCCTCAAGTTGGGATGTTGAAAGATGTGCTAAGGATATGAGCACCGATTTGAGGGGATTGCTCACGAGTTTGAAGGTTATCCAACTCAGTGCCACAATCGTGTCTCCGAGGATTAGTCCCATCCCCACACAGAGAATCCACCCACGAGAGCCGTTGGCAAAGTCGTCAACAGGGCCGGGTGCCCATCCACAATTTTTCGCCAAGGGAGATAGGATGCCCCATCCTATAACAGCTCCAAGTAACGTATACGCGTTGATCGTTGGGCCGATGATGATTCCGTAACCCAAGTAGGCCGGTGAAAGGTCGAATGTCCAGAGCCAAGTATTTGCGATGTTACGGCCGAACAGAGGCACTCGGCGCAGAAAGGGAGCGACGTAGGAGACGATAGCCTTTTGATCTCATTAGCAATGGTTGTGTGATAAGGTGTTTCAAGCAGCAATGGAAGACTTACGAACATGCCAGAGCCGACCAGAGAGAAGAGAAGAATTCTGACATTGGACTTATTTTCATCCTCGGAGGTGTTGATCTCATAACTTGTTAAAGCAGTGGTGTCGGCTGTCTGTGACTCGTGGGACTCTGGCTCAGCGTTGGCCTGATGTGATGGATCCGCATGCGCGATGATGTCTTTCCGATCGAACAAAATGCCAATGAGGGTGCCTGTAGCGGTGGTTGATGGAAGTCGAAGCCTCTCGCGAAGGTTAAAAAGACCCCTGAAAGGAGCGCTGGCGACGATACCCAATCCGCACGTAGATAGGGACCAAATAAGGAGCTGGGTTGTAGAGAATCTGAGAGGGACATCGTGTACCGAGTTGACGAGAAATTCCAAGGCTGGAATGAGCGACGTGAGCCCCGATGTGAAGGGCGCCACACCTAGGGAGCCGGCCATGACCTCTATCATAGCTATCTCTTAGGGTAGTAGAAATCTGTGTTTCAAGCTCCGAAGAAGAGCGAATCCAAGGAGGGCACTCTACATGGGCATCGCACTCACCATACCGGCCTGTAACCCGAAGTACATGTTGATGAGATAAACGCCTATCCCAAGAAGAAAAGCGCACCATATCGCGCGCCATGTAAAAGCATTTCCGTTGAACGAGGTGGTAGGCAGCGAACTGAGGGGTTCAGCGCCGGTTACGGCTGAGGTCTTTGTGGGGGGCGACATGATGATACGAGATGAGGATGAGAAGATGATGAAGATGAGAGGATGATGAGGAAGATGGGAATGATGGGAATGATGGGGGAGGCATGGTCGGGTTGCTGAGGTCACGGGGGAAGATAGGTGTGTGACAACAGCCTGATAGAAGGTTCCGGGCTGTTCCAGGAAGGCTTTTCAGTGCCCTCCAGTATGCATATGAGGCCACTGTAACGCCCTCTAAGCAGGTGGGTTAGAAAATAACCCGCACACCAAGAAGACCATAGGCTAATATCTGCTAATGTTTACCTAATCTTTAGGTAAATTTAGGTAGTTCTTAGGTTATATGCCTGGAAGGTATGCGGGTTATTTTCTAACCCTTGGGTTTCCTTTCTCATGGGGATGACACGGAGACGCGAAGGCCTCGTGAGCTTACTACTGGGGTGTCCAAATTCAAGCTGCCAAAGCCGCGAATCCATATACCTTCCGTCAACGAGTCTGAT
>JAADJG010000664.1:0-14701 GCA_012932025.1 Fusarium austroafricanum | reverse complement strand
TATCGACAGTTTGGACCTTGAGATGCGGGCTGCTGACGTGGACACGAGGCCAGTTTGAGCCTTTGAGCGAGCAAGGCGGGACGAAGTCCAGGGGTTAAAGCCGTGAGATGGCAAGTGACGCAAAGCAAAAAGGGGGGGGGGGGGGTGATAACCCCTTGAATCAATCAGCGGGAAGCGCTAAAGGAATTGAGTCCAGGGAGCAAAGTCAGTCAGTGAGTACTTACCTACCTACCTAGGTACCTCTAGTACCTAGGTAAGTATCTGAGTCGGTCGTCTATCTGTTTATTCCTTAATTTAGTTGAAACTTATGGAAGAGAGCCTCTAATTTATATAAGGGCTCATCGTGTATGATAGGTAGTTTAGTTTACGTAGGTAAACGCGAGTCTCGTAATTCGACTAATACCGTTTACATGGTCGCTGGATATATAGTGACTGTGTGATATGGAGGAATCTCCTGCAGCAAGCGTCTGTATGTGCGTGTCAAACATTAGTTTAGTTCAGGGGTGAGAACCACTTCAACCGAATCGATCGTATCGTGTTGCGCTGTCTTGTGTCGTATTATGCCGTGTCGTCTAAGCCTCGGCCTTAGGATGGCAGTCATCAGCGGAAGTTTAGGCAATGCAGCTCAGTGCAATTGTTGCGTTTCAACGCTTGGGTCTGTGCCAGGTTTCGAAGTAAATTGCTGTTTATCGATGGATTGTTTTATCGATATCTACTAGTCTCTCCTCTTTAATGAATGGATCGTGGAATGAAATGTCGTCAGATGCAAGAAGAACAGGACAGGCTAGACAAAAAAAAGGCCTGGAGCACAGGCACCAGAATACAGGTCCCCCACCTCTTTTACTTCAGCACTCAGTGGAGGGCTGGTCTAAAAGTTGTAACGCCAGGGCAGCAGGGACATGGACCTGACGCCAGGGGGTCATGGATCCATCGTCCTCTGTTGGCGCCCTCTTTTTGAAACCTCTTGAACTTTGCTGTGCCTGGCCTTGGAACAGGTACCTTGTCAGGCACTATAATCTCACCTCAACGTAAGTACCTACCCGAACTCAGCCTTTTCCATCTCCACTGCTGGTTTTGTCCAAGCCTCCCGTAGCCTGTAGCTAGCAGGCCCCCTGTCTGGTCTCGTCGGGTCTGATCTGGCCTCCCCCAAACTTTGTCTCTGTCTCTCCCACACGAGCCGGAACCCATCACACTACCTTGGACCTAAGGTACCTACTAACCTAACCTACTACTGGCAGTATTGTATCTCATCCCATCCGCACTGCAGTAGCCTCTCCATTTTTGCAATCCAGCCAAGCTGTCCCTTCTCCCTATCAACTATCACCAGCCTCCCCTGCTATCTGCGAATACCGTCGTTGCGCATCACGACACGAGAGCAATAACGGATTTGGCTCGGTTCGATTCGACGGCACGATATCCTAAATTCGATCCTTTTCCGTCGTCGTAAACCGCTTGCTGTACACGTTCCCCTCCATCTGCATCCAACATCAGGTCTCTGCAATCGTCCACGCGGCAAGGGCTACAATCACGATTCGACTTCCCTAGTGACGAGTTAACAACGATTCTTTGATGCGTCTGCGATAGACTCGAATCCTGTTCATCAACATATCACTCGTTCCAACACTCGCTATTGTTACCACCCGGCTTTCCTCGCCCGGTGCGAGCCTACGCCAACTGTAAACAATCCTCATTGTTCAACTTCGACTCCCTGCGGCGCATTTTGCCCGAACTCATATCTCGACTCAAAGCATCGCTTTCAGCGCAGTGGAAACATCTATATAGAGCCGACTTTGTGCGCCTCGTCGCTGTCGTGCGCTTTATAAAACATCATGATTGAAGACAAGTACGTCGTCGCGTTCTGCTCGTCGTGGCCTTACTTACTCCTGAATGGCCACCTCGATCATCTTACTCTTGTAGCGAGTTGCTGATATGGCCTCAAGATACATCGGTTTGGCTCTTGCCATGACATCGGCTTTGGCCATTGGTAAGTTATTTCACAAAGAATGTTCGCAAGTGCCATGGCTAACCTTCTTTCAGGAACAAGTTTCGTTATCACAAAAAAGGTTTGTCTTAGAATAGCTATCTGTGAGCGGCAATTCTGCCATTGCTTAGGCGACCGGCGCTATGCCTAGCATCTGACCTTAGACATGAAACTGATCAATTATTAGGGGTTGATTCAAGCGGAAGAACGGCATGGCTTTGAGGGCGATGGTTTCGTATACCTTCGAAATCCCTTATGGTGGGCTGGCATTGCGACTCGTGAGTACCAAGTTGGAAAACATCTTCTGCGACAACCGTGCTAACATGATATCAGTCGGCCTCGGAGAAGTCTGTAACTTTGCCGCATACGCGTTTGCCCCTGCTATCCTCGTCACCCCTCTTGGGGCTCTCAGCGTACTTATTGGGGCTGTTCTTGGCTCATATTTTCTTAATGAAGAACTCGGTACGCTAGGCAAGCTTGGCAGTGCTATTTGCTTGATTGGCGCCGTTATTATTGTGCTTCATGCGCCCCCAGATGAGGAGATCGAGACCGTCGACGAGATTTTGCACTATGCTATCCAGCCAGGTCCGTTTACAAAGGAGAAAATACAAAAGACAAATGGTTTCTGACATGGGCTTTAGGCTTCCTCCTTTACGCTTTCGCCGTTGTTGCATTTGCGATCTTTATGATATACAAGATTGCTCCCGTCTACGGCAGGAGAAATGCTCTCATCTACCTTTCCATTTGCTCCACTGTCGGATCCATTTCCGTCATGTCTGTCAAGGCTTTTGGTATCGCGCTCAAGCTTACCTTTGCTGGTCACAACCAGTTCAGCCACCCGTCAACATACGTTTTCATGATTTTGACAGCCGTATGCATTCTAACCCAGATGAACTACTTCAACAAGGCCCTTGCCAGTTTCCCCACTAACATGTGAGTGGTTGAAGGACCTGTGTGTCACAAACTCTGCTAACGGTTGTACCAGTGTCAACCCTCTGTACTACGTAACATTCACCACCGCGACCCTTTGCGCCTCCTTTATTCTCTTTAGCGGATTCAACACGAACGATCCTGTCAACACCCTTTCGTTGCTTTGCGGATTCTTGGTCACATTTACGGGTGTCTACCTCCTCAACCTTTCCAGAGGTGATCCCCATGGCCAAAGATTGACTGCTGGACGAGGAGGAAGCGATGCTACTGGTACCGATATGGTTTCTGGTCTACAAACCCGTTTGAGCATGCAGGCAAGGAGGAGTGGTGATCCTTCTCGGCACAGCCTTAGCAGTCAGCGTGGAGACCGCGAGGGTCTGATTCGCGCGTATGATGAGGAGGAGGCTGCTGGTTTCGCTCTGACCGACCTCGCCTCGGATAGCGACGACGATCTGCGACATACCAACGGGAATGGAAAAGCAAGCTTCGACGAGAATATTGAACTTGATAACCGTCACAAGTCAGGTGACCGATGAAGACAGACCTCCTGCAACGTTTCATATAACGTAATGGCGGAGCAAAGAAGCCTCGGGTGACTCCCTGAGGAGAGCTCCGCAAGAATATCTTGCATGTTTTATCATCTCAAACAGGCATTGTACAAATTCAAGCTATTTGACCGGGCATTTCTCTCGGAGTATGGGCAGCATCCATGGATGGTACATCACGCAACAACATATTATAAAGTTGGTGCCAGCTGTGGTTTTCCTATGCATGACGGGGCGGGACTCGGAACCAAACGAGATGTATTGTTTGCTATTACTGGAGTACTACGGGCACATGGTCTTGGACTGGCGTTGGCGGATTTTGTATTGGAGCCATAGGCGAATCCTCGTTGTACGATAACTGTAGAGCATGAGCGACGGGATGGGATGGGAAGCTTCCATGTCTGGACCGTTTATACAGGGCAGGGATGGATCAAGGGAGACGCCTACACTGGGCGATGAAAAGGGACTGGGCGAATGTCTCCGCCTCAAGTCTGGAAGGCATGAACGGTTCGGGTGTTGTAGATCTGTTATCCAAGTCGCAGGGCTTTTTCTGGGGTTGAGATAGCCAAGTTTGAATTTTACCAAGAGACGGGAAAAGCCAGAGGCTACCTGATATAGACAAAGAATTATTACGATATTAAGTATGTTGGATGACAGATGGGGTCTGGATCGTCATATCATATTTCACCTTAACGACTAAACATTGCTTGACGACCTTTCCTAAGTATTCCCAACATTGACATTTGTGCTCCTCAGCGCTACCAATGAATATCAAGGTTAGATTAGAGTAGTAACCTAGGGTTTGAACAGTCCAGCTACAATGCTACAGGTTTTTCAGGGTTCCGATTTAGGCAATATGCGTCCCAGAAAACATAAGCGTAAATAACAAACAGGCAAGCAGGCCAGATAGAAATAAAAGAGTTGTTCTAGAACAAACCAGGCGTGGATACGAACCAATAAAGTTGATGTTCTGTGTTGGTATTGATGCCAAGGGGCGGGAAAACTGAAGGCGGGCTTTCAATTAGGTACCAAGGTACCGAGATGAGAATACCTTAGGTAAGTACCTTAGGCACTGTAGGTAGTAAACAGGAAGCTTTATCATGGTACGGATATTTGATTGATTTTTGCGCAGCAAGTGCTCTATGGTATGCTTATCTTCGTATCAATGCATCATGTATTCACTAATTTATCTCATTGGAATGTTCTGTTGGTATTTGTTCGCTTTGTCATCGGAGAAAGACTGGACTGGCAGGTTGATATATGCCTAGAAATATTTGCGGATACATTTCGACATGACACTTCAATAGCGCAATGACACTCAGGTATTGGTAGACAGAAGACACGATCATAAGACGTGTTGTCGTAATCTTCGGGTCTCATTTTTCTCTTTTATGCTTTGCCTACCATTACAAGCAAGAATGAAACCGTCCGTGCCCTTAGCAGATGCAAATGATCAATTGACGCCTGAGTAGACCTATCCCACGGATCTCCCATCTTTCCTTCATCAGGTTTTGACGGCTTTTCCCAGCCTGGTGATTTAAGCATCCTATTGCTCAACAGCCTGGACCTCATCACCACCCTCCTCCTCAGCAACACGGGCGTCCTGAGCAGCCTGAGCGGCTTGGGCGGCCTTAGCGCCGTAGTCCTGGCTGACGGGCTGGAGAACAGCCTGCTCCTCCTTGGGCTCGATGATGGTGACGGCGTCAGGGAGAGTCTTCTGGGGGCCGGCCTTGCCCTCGGGGTCGGAGCCGCGCATGATCTTGACCTTGATACCCAAGACACCCTGTCGGAGGAGGACGTGGCGGGTAGCATGGTCGATGAAGTCCTTGGCGGGCTGGCCAGAGTGAATCATGAAGCCGTCGGTGAACTTCATGGACTTGGCACGGGCAGCACGGAGCTTACCAGAGACAACAACCTCGCAACCCTTGGCACCAGACTCCATGATGAAGCGAAGGACACCATAGCAGGCACGTCTAACGGCGAGACCGTTGAGGAGCTTGTATCGGAGGGACTCGCACTGAGCGACGGCGGAGAGACCACGGTTCTGGACCTTGGCGGCGTAGAGGGAGACGGAGTTCTCGGGGAACTTGAATCGCTTCTGGATGAGCGAGGTGAGCTCACGAATACGGCGGCCCTGCTCGCCGAGAACCTCCTGGGTGTGGGTGGCTCGGATGATGATGTCGGTGACGGTGGGGGTGACGCGGACCTCAACGCCGGAGTAGCCCTCCTCAGCGAGCTCGCGCTGGAAGAACTCGTTGAGCTCGGCGTAGAAGACACCGTCGGCGACGAACTTTCTCCGCTTGGAGCTGTGAGAGAAATTATTAGTGAATATTCGACTTGACGCCTGGCGATGATATTTGGCGGGGTGACGGTGACAATTCGATTCGACCAGGAGGGCTCAATTGCAGTAACTCACATCTGAGATCCGGGGTGAGCCATCTTGAAAAAAAGACTTGGGTTGTCGGGACTGGACTTGACTTGGTGTCTTGTCTTGAGTCTGTTGGCGAGCTGAGGGTTGGCGGGCTGAAGAGGAAGATTCGCGATTCAGGGTGGATTTCGAGCCTCACTGCACTCACAAATGTTGTTTGGCCTCGCTCAATTTTTTGGTGTGTGGTTGAGCCCTAAATCTGGCAAGCGGGCTTTACTGGTCGCACATTTCCTTGGAGAAGTGGGACCTGGCACTGTCAGGTCCAGACTACAGGCCGTACGTACTCTTTTAATCGGAGTCGGAGAAACGAATTTACGAGATGGTCTCCAAAATAGGGAAAGTGCTTTGGACATGCCTCTGACGTCGAGGTCTTTTAGACTCCAACCGCTGTACCTACCTAACGCAAGGTAGCTGACACTGACGGTTCTGAGCCCCTCCTGCCAGGTGCCAGTTGCGAAGTGCTTGGGTGTCTGTGCTACCTAGGTATCATGCAAGCCTCGTTCGTCTCAGGCTCTAAAATAAACTTAAACCCCTTACAAAGTCGAGACTGAAGCTCTACTCGGCGTTGACTTGGTTTTCTTCATTGGTTTTAAACTTGGAAGCTGACAAACATGTCAGAGTCCGTCTCATAGTCTCCCTTCCCAGGTCGCCTTGTAACAGTTACTTCATCATCTTCCGGCGGCCCCGCGATATCGAGCTACCTACTCTACATCACCAGAGCTTCCAATAAACTATCCGCACCACCACGCAGCAGATTACTGCTAAAACAAAAATTCTAAAGGGGGGATTCTTCTATCATCAGCAACGAGCCGGCGGTGAAACTGCGGTGGGCATTGTCCGCCGTTTGCAAGAATGGAGGCCCGAAAGGTACGCGTGATCGCCTCGTTTCAGTCGCCTTTTACAGCATTCCGCCTGTTCATCCACCACCTTGCGATGTATTTCGAGTCCTAACACGAATCAGATCATCGAGGGCGTCCAGGGCATTTATGGCGGCCAAACAACCCACGGCACTTTGCGACTGACCGACTTCCACTTGGTGTTCTGCGCACCTATCGATCAATCCTCCAAACCTTCAGAAACTTCTTCCCAAAAGCCCAAAGTTCGCGAGAGATGGATCCCGTATCCCATGTTATGCTATTGCGCATACAGGCCAGTACCGCCTGGGTCTCGACAAGCTCCGTCGATCCGTTTGCGATGCCGCGACTTCGCCTTTGTGACATTCAACTTCACCGATAGCGAGATTGCGCGAGAAGCGTTCGATTTTATCAAGTCTCGAACCTGTAAATTAGGAACAATCGAGAAGTTATATGCCTTCACTCACAAGCCCTTGAAGCATGAGCGAGAAGTCGGTGGCTGGTCATTCTATGACCCAAAAGCGGAGTTCAGACGACAGGGCATCAGCGAGAAGCTACCTGATAAGGGTTGGAGGATCACTCATATCAACAAGGATTATACCTTTTGCGATACCTATCCTGCTTTCTTAGTTGTTCCCTCCAAGATCTCGGATAATGTCCTCAAATATGCGAAGGAGTTCCGCTCGAGAAATCGTGTACCGGCGTTATCATACATTCATCCCATCAACAACTGCACCATTACTCGAAGCTCTCAACCCCTTTCCGGAATTACAAGGAAGACAAACGTACAAGACGAGAAACTCGTAGCGGCATCGTTTAATGCGCTATTGCAGCCAGGGTCTGAGGAAAGCACCCCTTTATCAAGTCAACCTGATGTGTCTCTTGGGAACTCATCACTGGAACCTGAACTTTCCGAGACAGAACGTTACGAAGATGAGCTTATTTCGCGATCAGTTGCCACCTTTGATGCCTCTGGAAAGCGCCAAGTTTACGGTGCACAGCAGAGTAACTTGATCGTGGATGCTCGTCCAACCATCAACGCAATGGTAAACCAAGTTCAGGGAATGGGCTCGGAGAATATGGACAAGTACAAATTTGCACGGAAGATATTCCTTAGTATTGAGAATATTCATGTCATGCGAAGCTCCCTCAACAAAGTCATCGACGCTCTTAAGGATGCCGACATTTCACCTCTACCGCCAAACAGAGAGCTGCTCCACCAGAGTAGTTGGTTGCGGCATATTCACAATGTTCTGGATGGCTCAGCTATCATCGCTAGACAGATCGGAATTAACCATTCACATGTCCTCATTCACTGCTCCGATGGCTGGGACCGTACAAGCCAGCTCAGCGCCTTGGCTCAAATTATGCTGGATCCTTACTACCGTACAATCGAGGGTTTCATTGTTCTCGTGGAGAAGGACTGGCTATCCTTTGGTCACATGTTCAGGCTGCGATCGGGTCACTTGAACCACGAGGACTGGTTTTCAGTGCAGAAGGATGCTTTTGCGGGTTCGAAGGTGCAACCTGGGGAGAATGACGGTCGAGGTGATGCATTCCAGAATGTGCTGAGTGGTGCAAAACGTTTCTTCAACCAGAACAAGGATGATCCAGACTTGGCTGCAGTTAGTGAAGCAGCACCTGGGAAAGTTGTTGATGACGAAGCTACTTCTCCAAAGATGGTCAGTCCTGTCTTCCACCAGTTTCTTGACTGTGCCTATCAGCTTCTACGCCAAAACAAGACTCGCTTTGAGTACAACGAACGCTTTTTACGACGTCTCCTATACCATCTGTACTCGTGCCAATACGGCACTTTCCTCTTTAACTCGGAGAAGCAAAGAAAAGATGCGCGGGCTGCAGAGCGGACGTCTTCAGTTTGGGACTACTTCCTCTGTCGGCGAGCTGAGTTCACAAACCCAGACTTCGATCCCAGTATTGACGACCACGTAAAAGGACAGGAGCGTATCCTGCTGCCGAGACTCAAGGAGATCAGATGGTGGCATCAGTTGTTTGGAAGAACGGAGGATGAGATGAACGGAGGTCTAAATGCGGCTGCTGCTGCTGAGACAGATAGGCAAACAGCCATATCGAACCTCCAGTATCCCAGTGTTATTCAGGCAGACACCGACCCTCGATCATCAACTTCAAGCTCCAAGTCAGGACCTCCCTCAGTTCTCGCTGGGGTGGAGAGCGCTCACGAGACACTGACCCCTGAATCACGACATACACCAATCGAACGCAGCGCATCTACCGAGCCCAGTGGCAACGCCTTTTCCGCCATCAGAGATGGAATCGCGGGTCTCAACCTAGGCAAGGGAATGTTGGGACAGTTTACAAGCCCTGGCGAGTCCGCATCATCCTCAAGTTCAGCTCCTGCACCAGCTCGTAGCGACCAGGAGCTGCGTGAGATGACATAGGAGGTCATGTTTCTAGAGTCGGATCCTGGCCCATACGTGATCACGGAGACTCATGAATCTGTGCGACATTGCTGCTGTTGGTCACATACTCCAGTAGCACCGCCGCTTTTGACAATAAATTTTGATGTGCCTTCAAGTCTTGGCCGGTGCAGCTTCTACAGCGTACCCAGCGATCTCAGCGGCGAGTGGGAGTATATCAAACGGCGTGACTCCGACTCTTTAGAATCTCGCCCTGAAATCGCCTCTATTGGCAACTTGCAACCAGATTCGGAGTTAAAGGTGCCATGCCATTCTCCAAGTGCTGAACTGCCAAGTCCAACAGCAAGGCTCGAGACAGTGCTGTTTCGGTCGGATGGAAAGAAGCGTGCGATGGTGATGTCCGAAGTCTAGGCGTATGCACTCAGACATTGGATGTCTGTACTTTCACACTGAGCTTGTCGTCAGTTCGCGCGGGGGTTTTTGTTGGCGTTTAAGGCAGCATCGTGAACCCAGCCCTGGCGTTTAAATTGCGTGGCGATGACGGTGCCCTTGCACCAACTGTGCGTACACGGCGAGGGTTTAGACGGGAATAGACTCCTTCAACGTACCTTTAATTAGGCGGGCACATAGCGTAGTACATCAGACCTTTCAATCAAATTTATGAGTGCAACTTGGTTTTAGATGGTTTTGTGTTATTTTTGTCTATCTCGTAACGTCGTCCCTAATATGGAAACGTATTGCTTTCACATCGTATCATATCCACTTGATATCGTTGCTCGTCTTCTACCCGATTTTCTTATCTTGCCGTCGCGTTCTGCGTTTTCTTTCGACATCTTGGACGTTATAGGAAGACCTCAAGGTTGATCTCAAGAGTGCTGACAGGGTATCTGCGAAAGAAGTTAGCATCGGGAAACTGGTAGCTGATCGGTATAGGAACACACTTCAAATCAAACTTCTCCAACACGGTAGGGTGCAAAATACCGAACTCGCCGATACGCCTCTCCTTGCCACCAAGACGAAGATACACGGAAGCAGCATGGCCAGCGAAGAAGGTAGCATCATCGAGCTCCTCAATCCAGTAGCCGTCAGGCTTGCTAGGGTTCTCCTTCACCTCGAAGTCGACACTCTTGCCAGTGAGACCCTCCTCATGGGTGAGGAAAGCAGTTCGCAGCATGAGCAAAACACGGTCGAGAAGACCGTGGACAACCTCGAAGCCACTGGTTCGGCCGTACCAGGCGGCCGAAAAATGTCGCTCGTTGCGAGCCTTGCGCTCTTGAGACTCATCCTTGAAGACAACATCAGAGACCTCGAAGATCTTCATAGGTACACTGTGACCCTTGTTCTCGCGGATGGTCTTAAGGAGACCAGGGAGAAGACTTGATCGCACGACCTGATACTCGGCAGTCTTGGGATTTGCCAGGCGCACAACAGTGTTTCCATCATCCTTGCGGTTTAGCCAGGCAAAGTTCTCGTCGTGGCTGCACAGGATCAGGGGCATGACCTCACTCCAGCCAGCAACGGCGGCCTCTGTTCGGATAATATCGCTGAGCTTGTTGACGAGCAGGGGAGCACCGACGGTGGCACTTCGTGAAGGAGCAGTACGAGGGAGGTTATTGTATCCATAACACACAGCAAGATCTTCCATCACGTCACATTGGTGGAGGACATCAGCTCGGGTTGGTGGGATAGCAACCTCAAGGATGTTAGAGTCCTTTGCTGAGAGGGTAGAGGTGTAAGCCATCTTGGAAAGGAGCTTGCACAGGCCCTCGGGAGACTCGTTAAGGCCAGTGCAGCTGTTAAGGTAGTCAATCTCAACCTCAGCAACTCTAGGCTTCAAGTTAGGTGTGACGCGGGTTTGGTTGTTGTGGTCGGAGTTGATCTGGACAGGCTCGATAGTGAAGGGTTCAGAGCAGTACATGGAGAACATAGTAACCATGATGTCGGTAACAATGTCGAGCTTGGTAATGTCGGTAGCGGTGATCTCAATGAAAACGTTGGTGGTGTCGAGAGTAATCTTGGAGTGGTCACCGTTGATGATAGGAGGAAGGGAGCAGACAACACGGTTGGAATCGTAGATTGCAGGGTAGACTGGCGAGTCACGGATGATGTGGAGGAAGCGACCCAGGTGCTTATCGTTCTCGTAGAAGGCCATCAACTCCGCAGAATCCATCTCCTTGGTCTGGTTCAGGGGGATGAACTTAATGTCCTTGGGAGGGAGGGCCTCATAGGTGAAAGGGCCCTGGATAGTATCATAGTCGTGGGTACCGATGGAAACGAGTGTCCGATTGCGGGCAAGGTTCTGGTGGAGCTTATCTTGTAGGGAGATGAAAGACTCGTATCTGCTCTTGTCGAACTTGATATTGCGGAGGATAGCGCCGGAGACATATGGACGGACCTGCTCGGCCTCGGGCTTGACGGTGATGGACTCAAGCTTACCGCTTGCAGGTTCAACGAGACGGTATTTGGGAGGCTCAATGCGGCCCCGGAAGACATTGAGGTTGTTGACAATGCCCTCGAAGCAGAGCATATCATATCGGTTGGCGGGGATCTCAATCTTGAGCTGAGGAGGCTCCTGCTCGCCGTTTACAATGGGACGCTCATCATTCTCAGTATCTTCGTCAAGCTCAATACCGAACTCGAAGCAGAGATCCTCAAACTCTTCTGTCGTGAATCTGTTTTAATCGCAAGAAACTTCGTCAGCACACATATACAAGCCTTGGGCGCGAAGTCGGAGAGCTCATGGTGGGGGTTTAGATGAACAAGGAGGGGCATTTCGCACTTTTGACCGAGGGCTTCGTAAAGCTTGTACTTGTCGACGGAGATGGTAGGCATGATGAAGCGTAGCCTCGAGCCTGGCTTGATGAATGATCCTTTTTCCGAGAAATTGGAGGCAAAGGCGAGGCTCTGGTTGAGCGTGGGACGTGGATTTGTACTGAGTCACAGGAAATTTTGGGGATGTACCCAAGTTGTTGCGCGCGACGAGGTGATATTAGGGTACTCTGCAAGACGCAGGGCCGTAGTACGATGTGATGGTACCCCGCTAGCGGATGGATTTGGCGGGGTAAAGAGACGGATCATCTATACTCCTTCACCGAGCCAATATCCACCATAGCAGGACTTTCAACAACATCCCGATATAAATCAGCTCGAATTTTAATATCTGGTCGAAAGGTTAAGGAATGAATCATCTTCTATAACTTCGTAGTTCAATCAGATTTAGGAAGAGGTAACTAAACCAAGAGACAAAGAAACAAGAATATCAAGTTCGAGTAACTTCCAGACAATGCATCGTTGAATCGAGTTCAAGTATATCAGCTATGTAATCGAAATTCCAGATATCGAATACCTGCACAATGATGTCTGTACTGAGCTGGGAATGGCAGGGCTTGGAGCTTGAGAATTCAAGGCTTAAGCAGATATGGTAAATAGTGACGTGGCATCTGATTTGAGAGCTTTTTGAGTTTATTTGCATACCATGCCACGTGAAGATATCAAATTCGCTTTGAACACCAGTACAGACGATATCAACGGCAGTCTTGGTTAAATATCAACCATATTTCGGTTCCCCAGACTCAAGCCACAACGTACCTGAAGCGCCCTGACCAAGGTGAGACTGAGGAGAGCTTGCCCCTCAAAAATCCATGTTTTTAGGGAAATGAGGAGCCACTTTGACCCCACTTCAGCCACATCCTAGCTATGGATGCCGGCGGTTCAGAAAATAACCAGCATCATGAGCTTTGACATAAATAACTAGGCATTTAGTCCATAAAACTTTTTGGTAAGTTATCCTAGTCTTTATGACACCCTCACCTATTCTCTATATCTCGACTCCGATTTTTCTGTAACCCACCTGGGTAGTAGCTATCCTGGGACATTGGGCAGTTGCCCCTCTCTAAAGGCAGCGTTCCTAACAGGGCATCGCCCACTGAACAACGCAGTACTGCAGTGAAGCAACACACTGGAGGCACCAGCCTCACCTTCATCTCGCTGGGACAGCCAGAGTCAGAGCCCAGCAGCACCACAAACATCCAGCTCCCTCTCCACATCCTCACTCTTCTCCCTCCCTCATCTATCGATTCACATGCCCACATCTCAAACCTCGACAACCCTGCTGATATAGGCCACGACCTTGCCCTTTGACTCAGCATTATTAGGAACTCGGTTTTCTCTGCGCTGAGCGTATCTCACGGCTATACTGTCCCCTGCGTGGCCTCGTCTCCGGCCCTCTCTTTCAGCTAAAAATCGTGTGTTGGGACTCCTCAGCGCAAATCATTGCATCACCCACCAGCCCAGCACTGCTACCACTACCTACCACACGCGATCCACCCGCAACCGCCAACCTTCCTCCTTCCTCCCTCCCAACGATCATCTCGACTCTCTCGGACGCTGCCACTCATTTTCTTGATAAATCTGCGATCTTACCGCCCCGCTCGCCATGGCTGACGCGCCCAACTCTGGCGATGAGCTGTACCCTATCGCCGTCCTTATTGACGAGCTAAAGGTATGCCAGGTTTGGCGGTGACGCCACGCTACAACCCAACGCTTCCACTTCGTGCCGTGCTTGTCTCATCGCCAAGGAACGAGCAATCAGACATTCGTTACTGACACTCGACTCTTCTCCAGCACGATGATGTTTTGCTCCGTCTCAACGCCATCCACCGTCTCTCGACCATTGCTCTCGCTCTCGGCGCTGAACGAACTCGAGAGGAGCTCATCCCCTTCCTCGATGGTCAGTCTTCGATTAGCTCTTCCGTTCACCAATCCGCGATGTAAAAACAATGGCATCTCCTAACCTTGATACTATAGAGTCCGTGGAGGATGAAGACGAAGTTCTTGTTGCCCTGAGCGAGGAGCTTGGTGGCTTTGTCGAGTATGTCGGCGGTTCCCAGTGGGGTCATGTTCTACTGTCTCCCCTCGAGAACCTCGCTGCTATCGAGGAGCCCGTCGTTCGCGACAAGGTAAACCCGCGCATCCTTTATGCCACCCTTGTCCCACATGCTAACTATTTCTTCAGGCCGTCGAGTCTCTGAACAAGATCTGCAGCGAACTTTCGCCCCAACAAGTTGAGGAGTACTTCATTCCCCTCACAATCCGCCTCGCCAAGGCCGATTGGTTCACATCAAAGGTTTCGGGATGTGGTCTCTTCACAACTCCTTACAACAAGGTCTCCCCGCCCGTGCAAGAGCAGCTGCGCCAACAATTCGGCCTCCTGGTTCACGATGAGACACCCATGGTCCGTCGCCAGGCTGCCACTAATCTCGCCAAGTTTGTCAAGGAGATGCCCGCCACCATTGTTGTCGACGAAATGATACCCCTTTTCCAGCACCTTGCACAAGACGATCAGGATAGCGTCCGATTACTTACAGTCGAAGTTCTCATCTCCATTGCAGAGGCCGTTCCTAAAGAGCAGCAAGCCAGTCACGGTGTTTTGCTGACAGCCCTGCGCAATTTGATAGAGGACAAGAGTTGGAGGGTCCGATACATGATCGCGGATCGATTCGAGAAGGTTAGCAGTATCTGCCAGCTTTTTTCTTTTTCTTTTTTTCTTTTTCTTTTTTTCTTTTTGG
>JAADJG010000663.1:0-38660 GCA_012932025.1 Fusarium austroafricanum | reverse complement strand
TTTAAAATACTATAGGGTAAGCTATTATTAGCTGCATAGTATGCTGATCTACTTGCTTGTTTGATCCACTTGCTTATCGTGTACGTTATATAATATTTCTTTTAGATAATAGGCACTGCAGATTATGCCTCCGATAGTTGCCGAAAGGAGACTGCCGAACGCGGGCGCGCAGCCTCCGAAGCTCCACTAAGCGTGCGACTGTCCCCTTATAGGGGATATATATCTACCATTATAAGTTGTATTGCAGGAGTGCTGGCAAAATTAATATTGGTGTCTGATATTTCTTACACACAGTTGGCTAGATCATGACTAGTAGTTGTGCTCTATAGCACCGTGACCCTGGGTAAGGCAGGCGCCAGTATCATAATCTTGACAAAGGGTAGCGCCACGGTGGATTGCGGAAACAAGTTATTTAATCTGGAGGAAGGGCAAATATACTTCGTGGCCCATGGGGTGCGGATGTACGCTACCGCGTTTGACAAAAGACTACTCATACACACAGCCTATATCAACTCATTACGAGGATGATAGAGTGAATGCCACGAAGACAGAGAGGATTCTCAATCAATGTCACTAGTGGAGGACATACCATTATGTATTAAGATGCCAAAACTGTAATGAGAGTATATATATGAAGTAATTTGCCTAATGCAGTGCAGTCCCTATCAACCTTATGATTTAGGCATCGGGGTAGCACTGAGAGTAGTAGGGGTTGAGCGTCTTGCAGTGGAAGCCTTTGCCACACTGCATGTTCCCAGTCCACTTAATGCCACCGCACTGCTGGTACTGTCCCTGGGCCTTGGAGACGGGAAGGGCTAGGATAGCGTCACTGGCCCTCTCGGCGGCTGTGACGAAGTAGGCACTGGGGTTAGTGGTGACCATGCCTGGGAAGATGGAGGCGTCAGTGATGAAGAGGTTGTCAGTGCCATAGACTTTGGTGTTAAGATCAACGACAGCGGTACCACCTTGGCGACCGTCATCTTTGCCGAGCTTGTTGGTTCCAATCCAGTGATTGGCACGGCGGTTGCTCCATGAGACGACCATCTGTATGTACCATTAGACCAGGCCGTGAACATCATCAAAAATTCATGAACTACTTACATCATCGACGTATTGCTGCGAGGTGACATTAGGAGCGGGTTGGAGCCACTCCAGACCCTCCACGCCAGAAAGAGCTTCACGAAGGTTGTCAAGGGCAGTCACGACAGCCTTCTTGTCTTCTGCGTCATTGAGGTAAGGGTTACCAGAGACGACGGTGTTGAGGGCACTAGTGATGGTCATGCGGCCACGTGACTTTGCACCACGGCCGAGGTACTGGCTAATGGTCATGGATTCTGATTCACGAGTTAGGCCTGGTCTAATATATTGCACCGACTGTCAAGTGGCACTTACTGTTGCTAGTCTCACCGAGACTGGGCTCAACACGAGCGGTCCACTGCATGGAGCGGACGCGGCCATCAGCACCAGAAATCTCGTCAAAGATGACCGGGCCAATGTTAGGGGCAGCTTGAGCGAGAATGCCGGAGCGCTCATCTACCTCCAGGTTAGTCTTCATCGTCCAGTTGCAAGGGATCGTGCACACTGACCCATGTACTTCTTCTCATCAGCTGGAATAGGGTCATCGTAGGCCTTGTAGAAGTCATAGAACACAACGTTGGGGTGCTTGATAACTGTGTCGGTCTGCCATACTGTTAGCCTGACAATCTGATGACTCTGCCATTTGCCCTTACGTTTGTATGGTCCTCGAGATTGTAGCCGACAGGGAGGTTGATCCACTGATCTTTAGCGATCATGGAGCCACCATCACGGCTAGAGTTGGCGACAATGTTGAGCTGGTCATCTGGGCCAATACCACCTATGAGGCATGATTAGAACCAAAAAACTCTGACAGCGTACGGATAAGACAAGACTGACTGCGAAGGAGAATCTTAGCACTACCAAAAGTGCCAGCCGCAAGAACTACGCGACCAGTCTCGGGAGTGAGCTTGACGGTACCGACATAACCGGCGCCAGCGAAGGGCTCGACCTCAAGCCCTGTAACGTGGCCGCCGGAGCGAACGACACGCCTGACCTGGGTGTTGGTCCAGTACTTGAAGTTCTTCCGCGTGTTGGCAGAGACGAGATAGGTAGCAAGGGGACCCCCGCGTTCACCTCCAGAGAACATGAAGGGTGGGTGGGTATAAGTGCGGTTCTTCGCAGCCGGCTTCTCAAGACTGTTCACTTCATCCCAACCAGCCCGGTCGAGTGCTCCAGCAACAGCCTTGAAGCCCTGGTCGAGGTATAGCTTGCCATCTTTAGATGGGAAACGTGTGCCAGGAATTCGAGCGAAGACACGCTCCTCATACTTGGCCATATCTTTGGCCTTCCAGCCATCGGGGAAGTTGAAGTCCCAATCTTCTGGGTTGGGACGCCACCACAGACCAGCGTTGATGGCGGTACCTCCACCGAGAACACAACCGGCCATCTGATCGGTATCGGGGCAGGCAATGCCGGAAGAGTCGGCCCAGATCTCGTTGCATAGACCGGGAACATCGAAGCGAGTCAGGTTGGAGCCTTTAAGCCAGTCTGGCTTACGGGTACCGCCCCAGCGGCCAGATGATGGAGGTCCCTTCTCGATGAGAAGGACCTTCTTGCCAGCCTCGCTGAGACGGTCGGCGACGGGGAGACCACCTGCACCACCGCCGATAACAACGTAATCGTACGTCCCGTCAGGGACGGGGGTACCGGTGGGTGGTGCAGCGGTGGTGGTAGGCTCACCGGTGGCAGTGGAAGTGGGCTTCTCACCACCACCGTCACATTTGCCCTCGACAACCTTAGTGGCGAGCTTAGCCCACTCATCGTACTTATTATTGAAAGCGTTGCTAGTAAGTTGGCCACCGAAGATGCTCTGGGTTTCGTGCTGCACCATCCGGGCCTTACGGGGGCACTCAGGGTTGATCACATTCGTGGTGCTGTGGGCCCAACCGAGAACGGCTACTGAAGAGGTGGTCGCCAATTGACCAGAGTTGCCGTCTTGTGACCAAGAAGTACATCCCTGGCAGCGGTAGATAAGAGTGAAGCCATCCTCAGTGATCCTGGAAGATATCTGGGTCAGAGTAGCCTTGCCCTTGTACGGCCCAGGCTCGACCTGGGCGTTAGCCCAAAGGAAGGCGGTAAGGACATCGCCATCGTGAGGGTAGGCAAACAGTAAGAGCGAGTTTGCCATGGGTCCGCCGTAGGAGAGACCGCACCATCCGGCGCCCTTCACTTTGGGAGTGGCGCAATTCTGTTAACATAGTCAGAAAAGAAAAGCCGTTGTTTTCAAATATTGCCTTACGAGGTATCCAATGAACTCATTGGCGTTCGTGGTCTGTCCATTTCCAGGGAAACTGAAACCGAAAGTCATGCTGGGCGTGGTCCATGTATCGAACACGATCCCAGTGTTTGGATCGGTGTAAGCCGCGGGTGCTGATTTCTGAGCAGACACATACCGAGTAACTTCTCAAGGTCAACCAACACTCTAAAGTTTTCGAAGCGGAACATGTTCAGACTCACGAGACGCTAGGGCCAGAAGCCATGAGAAGCGGTACGAAACCATGATGACGAATCCCCAGTCGGCGATTGGTGAAGGCCTTGGGTAGAACCTCCGTGGCCGTGATCTTGAAAAGGACGACAGAGGTCGCATTAATATACTAATAAGAGCCATGGTCAGCCAAGACGGAGTCGAAAATGGCCGCGGGCCGATGCCGTATTTGGGTGTTACATTGGGCGCTCTGGAAGAAAGCGAGATGGAGCATGGCCTTGCAGGGGTTGATGTCGGACGGAGCGAGCCTTGTCCGTTTTCCTTCTAGATGATGAAGACCGGGACCTTGTTTGTAAGTTGTCTCTAAGTCATCCCAGAATGCTTACCATCAATCCGCGACGGAACAGATCCCTCCATCCCAAACAAACTGATGGTCCTTCATCCCACAAGAGCCGAACAACATTCACGAAACACCGACATTTCGAGTTCGTTGGCTTGTACGCATGTACTTTTGCTGTATGTTCGGTGAGCCTCGTGTCGACGCGTTTTCTTCACCTGGGATTGCTGTGTTACCCAATATGTACAGGTCTCCGTTGCTTCCAGAAGCGGCTGTCGGAGGATCATGCTCCTTTTCTACCCCACAACCATCTGACAGTCGTTGAGCGGCACGGCGCTCCGGGGGTGGGCTCCCCTGCCGAGGCACAGCCAGTTAGATGAATGGGGACCCTCCACACCCCTCTGCAAATACAATGTAACCTTGTAACCTTTTGCGCCAAATATGCAGTCCGCCTTGGCAAAAGTATCTCACGCGTGTTTGTGCCCATGCGAGCCCCGTGCATATTTCGCGGTCACATCGCCGAGTGGTCGGAGAATCTGTTGACGGCCAGTGTGTAGCCACCTTTTAACACTATAACCGTCTAGGCGTTTCAATCAAGCTTTCCCAGGCTCTGATAGACCTGCACAAAGCTTGGATGGGAGCTTGCATCCAGACTTACTTGGCTTCATGTCCGGAACAGCCCCCGCTACCTCGCTTATGTATAATTCACAGTATTCTCCTTCAAGGACCGACCTCGCTATGGTGTTCTGCCTCTTTAGCTTAGACAGTACAAAGCTCATTCTCGATAGCTTGTCGCTTATCCTCTGTGCAAAGCTAGTTATTTCGCTGGTTGGATTTCAAACAGTCGTGATTATCGAGCCCTCTTTCTTCAGCTTTTGTCGTGCCTCCTCGGTGTCCTTCAGAGCCTTGTCGACACTTGACTTTGAGGTCTGCGAACAGCTGCCTCGTATTCAATATCGACCTGGAGCTTGCTGGAGTATAGCTCGTCGTATTGGGAAAGCTCCTTCTACACGGCCTGCAAGAGGGTAGCAATAAGCTCGGCAGTAGGATTGGTTGTGACGGCTTGAACGGCGGGCAGATCGAGACCGAAATTGCCAGCAACGAAGCCGACGTCCACCTCTGCGGCCGCCATGATGTCGTTATGCCTAGCGATGCGCAGGACCCATCATCTCAAACAAACAGACGAGGGGCTGATGGCCAGCGGCGCGGGGCAGATGAGGGAATCGTGGTGGTTCGAGTCGCAATGCGCGAGGTCAGCTGTTGCCAGCGAAGTACGAGCACGCCGAAAAGTACGAAAATGAAGGCAAGGTCGACCCGCCGTGACAGCTCCTCATACAATACTCCATCAACGATGAGGGGATGTGTTGACTCGCAATCGGGAGCGAAGGGCGAGTCAGATGGAAATGAAAGAACAGTAGCGGACGCACACGGATGCGCACACACAAAGGCACCAACAACCGGCACACATCATCTCATTCGAGACGCTGCAGCAGTCAGTTTCATCTCCCTCAGCCATCAGTTCCCACTATCCTGACCGACGAGCGCATTATTCAAGCAAGTGATCATCGCGTCGCCATTGCTGAGCTGGTTCACCAACGACGCGAAACGCGAGCTGGGGCCGTAAGTAGCTAACGGACCCAGGGCATCCCTGCAATAGGACAGAGTGACGGCAAGTTTCAAGATACCATTGCCCCGAGAGCCTGACACGCTTCAGGAAGGGTTTTGATGAACTCGTCCTTCAAAGTATTCTCCACATATGTCAGATATCCCTCGCCCGTAGAGCTTAGGGTTCACACTGGCTAAAGAATGCACTAAGCCTAGGCTGTCTTTATTATACAGGACCCTTGCCAAGACCGGCAGAGGGAAGCCTCACTTACGCCCGCTGCTAACGTGTTGTTTAAGACCGCACAGAGAGGTTCTCACTTAATTACAGCAAGGAACACCCTGAGGATTGGCAGTCGTAGGTTGTCAGAGCTGGAATCGTCGTGGCGGATAGATAGTACCAATGTGCGCTTTGTGAGGTGCTTAGAAAGAATTATAAACATCAACGCTTTTCTATGCATTACTAACAACCATTGCTAAATAAGTCGAAGATCCTTTGCAAAAAACAAGCGGGAAACCCGTGATTTTATCGTCATCCTCAGACAATTGGGTAACAGAGAAGGCTGTCACATTAGCCTGGAGAGATTCGCTGTTAAGAATAGCTTCCTTAATAAAGCAGTAGATAAAGGAAAGTTGACCGTCCTTTAAGTAGAAAAAACCACCAATGTTGCCGTATGTTGTCCCACCGGTTTTCGTGAAAAAGGAACGATAAAAAGGATCGTTAACTGTTTTGCCAGTGATGACAGGCCAGTCGTCGTGTCCACCATTAGCTGGTGCTGGTACCTACTCGCACCTGATCGTCATTAGATTCTTCCTGGGTACCGCCGAAGCTCCAGTCTTTCCTGGTGCCATGTATCTTTTAGCTGCTGGTATCCCCGCAAAGAATTTGCGCTGCGCACTGCGATGCTATACTCTGGTGTTCTGCTTGCCACTGCTTTCTCAGGCCTGTTTGTCTCAGGCGTTTTGTCTGGATTTGAAGGTGCTAGAGGAATGACAGGGTGGCAGTTTGTAGTGTTATGTTGGAGGCATCTTGTTATAGTAGTGGACAGTCCGCCATCGATTGGCTACAATATGCTCAGCGCAATTCGGAATGTCACGTCGTTGCCAATATCCCACATGGTGTATAGTCATTCGCACGCAGATCACATTGATGCTGATATAAGAGAGTTTACACGCGTTTACACACGCAAATAATGCGCGAGCGCAAGCATAAATATATGGGAATAAGACGGAGATAAATATATGCATGGGTAGCAGACAGGGGTAGGCGACAATTAGGGGGTATATGATAATTAGGAATAGAAGAGTAGGGATTTTTAGAGTCATAATGACGTTACTCCAGCACTGCTATGACTTTTCGTAAACTGAAAACATGGCAACAAACAAGGATGAGGCAATTATTAATACCATGGTAAGACAATCTCTACCTACAATTCAATGACGTTACTGTTTGCACGTATGTTGCCCTTATTAACAACTACGCGTACCAGAAAGCCGCGCGGTTGTTATGACTTAGCTTGAATCGATGATGTCACATGTTTACATCCTCATCTTCACATGTCAAATGAAGCTCCAAATAAACTTCCATTCCAACAGCAGCATGAAATATAAACCAGCCTCGTTCTCATACACCTTCCTTTGCAGTCTATCCAACGAACTTTGACATACTGCTATTTCGACATCGTCACAATGGACTTCGACGATCCCAAAAACACAAAGTCTTATTCCGATGCGCTAAAAGTCGATCCTAATTCTATTATTACGACTTCAATTGATACAGTTCCCGTGACTGTTGAGCGAAAGCCATATCAGCCGGGGATCGACAAGCCCAGACTGGCCCATGCAGGTAAGCATCCGCAGCCGGAATTGGAAATGTTGGCCAACTTACAACTCGCAGGCGTCGCAAGAGCCAATCTTGCTGCTACTCATGAGCGTCCTCAAGGAACGACTGATGATGACTGGGCTGACCGACATCGCGATCAAACGGTAAGCATTGTATATACTCTTCAGAACAAATTGCTGATCTCTTCCAGGTTCTGCAGCAACATTGCGATTTCTTTGACAAGGTACTTGCCCTCTCTTCTCGAGTATTCCAATGTGTGGCTAACGTTCTCAAGGATCACGATGGCGTGATATGGCCGCTCGATACTTTTAGAGGTTTCTACCAACTAGGCTACGGAATCATCCTATCTCTCATCTCGGTCCTCGTCATCCACGGCAACTTCTCATACCCAACGCAGTCCTCGCTTCTCCCTGATCCCTTCTTCCGAATCCACATCGACAACATTCACAAGGACAAGCATGGCAGCGACACTGGAACCTATGACACTGAAGGACGCTTCATTCCACAGAAGTTCGAGGACATGTTCTCCAAGTATGCTGAAGGTCGTGATTACTTGACCATATGGGACGTGAGTAATCTGATGAAGGGGCAAAGGTTAATCGCTGATCCAATTGGATGGGGCGGTGCCTTGTTTGAGTGTAAGAGAAACCTATTGGCGTCTTCTGTGTTATTACTGCAAGACTAAGTTGTTTTACAGGGCTGGCCACTTACATACTGCTTTGGCCGGATGATGGGCGTATGATGAAGGAGGATATCAGGGGCATTTATGATGGGAGCTTGTTTTATAAGGTCGCTGCTCGACGAGCCTCGAAGTAATGACTGACACTGTCATACGAGTGCTGAGCTGTCCTAAGAACGTGTAGCTATGTCAACGTGGTGGGCAGCCATTTGTTTTGGGTGCTGCCATATCTTAGATTGAAAAGGCAAGAGGCTTGGAGTTAAAACCAATTCAAGTATTTATTCACTAATTGATCAGAATCTCTTTATTTAAATTTTCAACCTACTCAAAGTCATAAATTACTAATAATAGTAATCGCCTGCAAAGGCTGCAGACAAGGCCGACACGCAGGCGCACAGTGAGGCTGAGCAACTGCAGCCAACGTGTCAACATTCTGTTGGTCATGCAGCTGAACCTCTCCAAATGCTTACATATTGCAGAGCTGATGCATAAAATCAGTCTTTTTTGCTATGTGCACGATTTGTTCTGCTATACTATCAACACTTGTCATGGCCTACACATCCTGCCCTATTTAGTCCATTATGAGTAACTCATTATGCCTATGGACGAAGGCACGCAGTCCAACGCGACCGGGGCTGAACAGATCGATGCACTCATTGCACAGACAAGGCAAAAGGAGAAGGAACTTGGAAAGGCCAGTCATAGGTTCCAAAAGTACTTCGATAGAGTCATTCATTGGTTGGATAAGTTCAAAGGGATTGGTGATGTCGTCTCTTCGTTTGACCCCGTGCATGCGGCCCTTCCATGGGCTGCTTTTCGGTTCGTATTGCAGGTATCTCATACCCCGATTCCGTTCGTCTTGTTATACCCTATGAAAAGAGGCAAAAGCCTCATATTTTGAGTTTTCCTTATCAGCAAATTGCTTTAGCAACTGGTTAAGCATTGTGGTTTAACGTCTAATTGTGAACAAGATGTGTTATTTGCAGTTGAGTCCCGTGGCTGAGACCTTATATCAGCACACAGAACTTAGTAGGCAGGCTAGCAGTGGCCGTTTATCATTGAGGGCGCCGGTAGCCTTTTGGCAGCTATTCTTGCATTCTTTGTGTTGCATGACCTCCCCGGTCAAAGAACAGGTGTGATGAAGTGGACACTTTCAGAAAACGAGCAAAAGGTTGCTGTTGAGCGTATCAACAGAGACCGTGTCTCACTGCCAGATGCCGACCATAGTGTATGGGCAGGCCTGATAATGGCTGCCAAGGATCTCCGAACCTGGATCTTTGTAAGTTTTCGGATAATCCTTTGCTGCAAATTGGCATGTACTAACATTACCAAGGTGATCAGGCTTACGGCCAACCACAGCGCCTACAGTTTCAACAGCTTCTTCCCCACCATCGTTAAGGGCTTCGACCTCGGCAACACGACACTCACTTTGATCTTGACCTCACTCCCATATCTCGTCGCTGCCATCGTAGATTTCGCCACAGCTTGGTCACTACAAGAACCTAGGATACCATATCGCAGTGCCTCAAGCGACTGCATGCATCGGCTTTGTTATCTCGGTAGTCACTCTTAACAATGCCGCTCGATGGTGTTTAATTGGGCGAGATCAGCTCTAAACGAAACTCCTGAGAAGCGGGCTTGCGCCACAGCCATTATTAATCTGCTCAGTCAGCTGGGTAATACCTGGAGTCCATACCTTTCCCAGCCATCGAAGGTTCTCGATACGTCAAAGCGAATCTTCTCATGATGGCGTTCTCTATACTTTCTGTTTTAACCTGTGCGGATATGACATTAAGCCTGCAACGAGCAACAAGAAGCTTCAGCTAACGGGAGAAAGCGTTAACTTATTTACTCTGTAAATAGACTTTTTCAGCATCTGTAGTTAATAAGCCAGATTTACGAGAAACGTATGTATTTACTAGCTATACTTGTTCTTAAGCTTCTACTGCTAGTTACGTAGGATCTAGCTATTTCGTCTCTACCGGCGTTCAAGGAGACTTCCAGCACCTTCGCGATGCCAGGGGGCTTTATCTAACGGCTGCTGCCGCGAAAGATTCAAAAAACTGTATCCAGCTGGGCTTGGCAATATTAGGATAGTAGGATATTTAAAGAATGGTTTGTATAAACTTCTATTATATGGAGTGTTATTAGTTCGGCGGTGAATGTTGTCTAGGTTTCGGCATAGGAATTCCGAGTTGGCTGTTAATACTCCTTACAAGCATAGCTTCGTCAGGATAGTCAATACCCTTCCTCGGCCGTCTTTCTATAGCCTTTCTATAGCCAACATCTCTTCCTCCGTAATCGGTTTGCGCTCCCAGATATCTCAATAGATACCATAATGGATAATCGCAAATTCTGAGTTTACACAGACACGGTTTTCTGCATCACTCAGGATCGGGAGGGGGTTTGGCTCAGGAAGAGGAGAATCTGTTTCGGCAAGGAGGAACATCAAGAGTGCTTCTTGTTGATCATGGCGAAGCTGGTACACGCGATGAGTTTGGAGGCGACGGCAGGAGTGGAAGTAAACGTTGGGAATTTGTATTCCTGGTAAAGAAACCTCTGTCCGACGGTCAAAGACTGTTACTCCTCCCAGAATACGATCCTCGGCCCAATACCCAACAATGTCAGCTATCCCGTTAGGGTAGATATCTGCATCGAGATAGGCGTGGTGGCCGAAAAGAGTAGGCCGTGGTGGTACATCAACGAGGTCTGGTCCAAGGTCTGGAATTCTCCAATCGGTAACGGCCTCGATGTTTCCCTTGTGCATTCGAAAGCCAAGTTGGAATAGCAAAACCCCGATTTCATGAAGAGATGCTGCAACCAGCTCCAACAAGCGCACGTTAAAAGCTTGAGTCCCAAAGTCTGCATGTTGATATTTTGCGATGGTCTGGATCCAACATAGTAAGTGACAAGGCGTGGGATAATGAGAATTGGGCTGGGCTTACCGTTGGATCGAACATGAGGAAGTCAGGGTTCCATTGTTGGTAGAATTCTTGGGCCTTTTCAAGAGCCCCAGAACATAGCTCCTCGTGTTCTGCGTCGATAGGATGTCCGCCAAATACATACATTATAGAATCTACGATCAAAAGAGACCTCCCCAGTAGGCAGTCCATCTCTGATTTGCGCATATGTGAATTGCGCAAGTTCCGTAGCCAAGACATTGCTGATGGCGTGATTGAGAACAAGGCGATGGTGTTCTGAGTGAATGTTTCTGAATGGCACACGTTGGCTATAAGCAGTCGAGGCTGCCGCTTTCAGTGTCTTAGTGTGGAGTTGCAATTCATCAGGGTCCATGATTAGATAGATGGTGTAAGAAAGTGAATGCTAGTAAGATTGAACATAGTCAAGAAAGATAAACCATGAAAGATTAAAAGACTGAGAGAGAAAGAGAAAGAGAGAGAAACAAAATGGGCTGGTTCTTGCTGGATGAGTGAGTGAGTATCGGAGCAGAATCAGAGGTGGGGGTATGTCTGCCTCAGACCCCAGGCTACTATTTCTAGGTGTTGGCTGTTGGTTATAACCGCCTGCTACAGTCTACAGCCCGAAATGGGCTGCAACCTTTCGCATTAACATATTGGTAAGGATCTGGCCCTTTCAATGTCTCGTCAACGTATTCTAACGAGAACTGCATAATTTGTAAATGGTGCTATTAAAGTTGCTGAGAAGGGCAATGTTGAGAGTTTGCAGAAGTATTTGTGTCTACTAAGTATCACATTGGTTCGTGAGCTAGTTCGCTCGCTGATGGGCTATTTGTTCGGCGATGAACAAACTTACACACCGCCACTAACCAATTACCCCCCAGGGACGCCTCAAAGCGCCGATGGAGAGTCAGGTCTATACTGGGAAGGCAAGATCTTTGGGTGTTCTCTCCAATCTTACTACGACCCGCGCGATCCTCTTGAGCGGAACCAAACTGGAGCACTATACGCTTTTGTAGCAGGAAACCGCTATGTAGAGATTGGAAGCGCGAAAATTCAGAGACTGCTACAAATGGGTACGTGGTCGTGACTCTCTTCTATATGCTGAAATGGAAAATACAACTAACAACTTTAGATCTCTCACGGCCAATTATTGCCCCTGGCCAGAGAACCCAGCGACTTCCGCAGAATGCAATTCCTATGCAGAAATACCGCAAAGCCTCTGCTTGCCCGGATTTTAGAGGAGACTTCACTATGTACTTCCAAGCTATTAATTCCATCCCCAGCATACGGGTGAGTCGTGACAATCTTAGTCAGATCATGAGAATGGTCTTACGATCCTACGCTCGTTCGGCCCCCACAGCTGGCGACTTCATCCCGGTCTCGACGTTCGTGAGCATGTTAGAGATATCGAATTTTCAATATACCTTGAACTGGATGCAACGGGTACTTGATCTCATTCAGTTATCGCGCCTGGGCCGTTATCCTCAAATCCAAAATTGCTTTTACCCAAGCCCGGAGCGCTGTTCGGCGATCTCTGGCCGTCATTTTTCATCGGCAGGGATTCCCCTCTTTTCCTTACCCAACCTCGCAAGTTCAACCGAGACATGATAACGCCTTTCCCTAGCGGCACTACTCTAAGCGCTGTAATCAACGTCTTATCTCGCCAAAGACATTTACTCCGCAATTGTTGAACACCCCGCCCGATGAGCTACTACTGGGATTCACTTGGCAAAATGGAACCCGGGCGATGGATCCGGAATTAATCGGCAGCTAATGTAGTTCTGTAGAATATTCACTTGGTACCATTTCTCCCCGTATGAGGGGATAAAAAACCACCAGAACATTGAACCGGCATCGACAACTTTGGAAATGCCCGTCAACTTCTGTTTTCCCTATAAGTCTTGGAGTTCTTCAGTATAAATACAGTGTTGTTTATGCATATATTGCTCCGTTATCATTTATATACTTGCTATGCGATTCGTGTCGCTGTTGATCCTGGCCACTTGGGTCGTGGCACAGGTTCTCCGTCCCCAAGGCGTGTCCTTAAATCTGGATGGGATTGACTATTATGTTTCGCCTTCAGCCCAAGGCAAACTATCCGCCGAGTCGATTCCATCAACTAAGATATCGGATGCCTTTGCATTTGTACCTGTCACAGTGGTCAGCAACAAGGTTTCGCAAGATGATCTGCGCAATCTCTTCTCTGACTGGAAACAAAAGGACGATGTTTGGCAATCTGGCTTTCTGCAGCTCGTTGTCTTCACAAACACGCCACATTGCACATCAAAGGGCACAAGCTTCCATAGTGGGATCCAGTCAACTGTTTCATGCTTGGAATTAACTCGCTATGTCCCCTCTGGGCCTTACTTCTTGAACACCTTGAGCGGGGAACTTCATCAAGCCTATCGACTATACGATGACTACGCGGGAACCTTTATGGAGTCTCTTCTCCAGCTTCCTGATGGAAGATTCCAAACTCTATCATCACACGCCCGAGGCAGTGATTCTCTCACTATAGGTGTACCATCCCGCCTGTACTTCACTCCAACAAAGGAAAAGCCTCTAGCGGGCGTTCGCATGGGAGTTAAAGATCTTTATGACCTTGCTGGCGTTAAAAGTTCTCGGGGTAGCCGCGCCTGGTATCGCTTATATCCTGCGGCCAACAAAACCGCACCAGCTATCCAGAACCTTATTGATGCTGGTGCTGTCATTGTAGGCACACAGAAGCTTTCTCAATTTGCCAATGGTGAGAAGCCGACAGCTGACTGGGTCGATTATCATGGACCATTCAACCCTCGAGGGGACGGGTATCAAGTTCCCTCTTCATCCTCATCGGGTGCAGGGGCTTCAGTGGCATCGTACGAGTGGCTGGACCTCGCGGTCGGAAGCGATACTGGAGGCTCGATCCGTGGACCTGCTGATGTTACTGGAGTGTTTGGCAACAGACCTACACACGGTCTTGTCAGTCTTGAACATGTTATGCCTCTTTCTCCCACCATGGATACCGCAGGCTTCTTGACTCGCGACCCGGCTATTTGGGGAGCAGCCCAAGCCGCCATGTATGGGGAAAACTACACCACCTACACGGAGGAAAAAGTGACATATCCGAAAACCATCTACACACTTAACTTCCCCGCAAACAACACTCCCGGTGGTGCAATCTTGCACAGGTTTGCTAGAGATCTCGCGAGCCATCTCGCCACAAGTCTCACTGAATATGATCTCGATGAAAATTGGGCTACTACAGGACCAAAAGATGTTCGAGATTTACCATTGACAGATTTCTTAAACTTGACGTATTCGGCCCTCATTACCAAAGAGCAGATTTCGTTAGTAAAAAAGCCATTCTTCAAGGACTATGCTGGTGTGTCTATTTACAAATGGAAACTCTGTGTTGTCTCTGAGCTAATACAATAACCCAATCTAGCTACTAATGGCGGTCGCACCCCCTTCATCAACCCTACTCCCCGCGCACGTTGGGCTTGGGGCGAAAGTCAACCTGACTCAATCCTCGATGATGCCAAGAAGAACAAGACCATTTTCATGGAATGGTTCAACCAAAAAGTTCTTCCCAAGGACAAAGATCCCAAGAAATGTTCTTCCGCTATTCTCCTCCACACTGACAGCACTGGAGGCTTTGGCCGACGTGACGAATATCGGGAACCTCCCAAGGTTCCGTTTGGATGGGGCCTGAGTAAGCTTTCCATCTTCAGTGAAGCACCAGACAGTGTCTATCCTCTTGGGGAAGTGTCATCTTTTAGTGAGATCACGAACCATAACGAGAGTTTACCTGTTACTGTTGACATTATGGTCGCGCGAGGATGTGACGGTCTCATTCCCAGGCTTGCTCAGGATCTTGTGAAGATTGGCGTCCTCGAAATTCCCAAGACAGGAAGGAGCATGACCAGAGGAGCAGTCTTGTTCTAGGTTCTGGTCTATGACATGAATTGTATACGAATTGTGGCTTTAGAATATCGAATCTCAATGGGGTAAAGTGGTTTTATTACATGAGAACTCCTTGTCGCACTCTGTACGCTCTCTATTTCGTTGATCATTGCCAACAATCGTTATCGAATCGGATCTTGCGCTTAGATAAGAGCTTTGCCTTGGGCATATTGAATCCTTCATAATCACTAGCCAAATTCAGTAAAAGCTTATGGGGCTTAGGCTGATAGACAGCTTATTAAGCCATAAGCACTACGCATTCGATCCACTACCTCATCTTGGACCCTGAATATTTAAGGCGGAGTAGGCCGCATTTAAATTCTCTGAAAGTTGCAAACCGAGTGCCAAGAAACTCGCTCACCTCAAAACCGTCACTTCCTACCCTTCTACTTTTCAACTACAACTCAGTATGTCATCAGAACGTCGTTGGGACCAACGCCGCTTCCGGCTTGAGGAGTCGACCACCCTCAACAATGGCAAGCGTACAATCTTCATCGAAACCATGACTCCCGACACAACTGTCCCACCTCATTTTCACACTCGCTTCTCAGAAACTTTTGACTTGATGGAAGGTTCTATCTCCGTCTACAAGAGTACCCAACCTGACCTTGAAGTTCTGGAGTCATCCGCCGAGCCCCTCGAGGTTGGAAAGCCCCAGACTGTCGAACCCAATCTGTTCCACAAGTACTTGGTTAGCGATGACGGAGGTGCCGTTCTTCGAGTCATCCTTGAACCAGGTGATGCAGACTTTGAGAGACTTCTGAAGATCATGAATGGTTTGGATGCGGATAGCAAGTTGGAGAAGATGGGTGATAGCTTGGTGCTCATGGCCGTTGTTATGGAGCTTAGTGATGCTCATCTAATTGGACCGGCTAAGGATATGTTGGAAGGAGTGAGGAGGGATAAGAAAGATGAGATTGCGGCTTTGAGGTCAGAGTTGTTGAAGGCTTATGATACGGAGGAAGCTTTACAGGGGCTGTTGCATGGACGGTAGCTGTCTGGAAGTTGACGTCTGCATATTTATCTCTGGCAATAGTGTTTTAAAATGCTATATCTATTCATTTTGTGATTCCCGGATGGAGCCCTCCTTTAATCTTCAGCATAATTACCTCGTTTAAGGGACCATTTTAAACTTGCTGTAAGTATAACTGTTCCAGTTAGGAAGATAAGAATTAAGCCTGGGTTAAGCACAAGCTTATCCATTTCTTTATTTCGAATTCTTGCCGCGTAGTGTAGTGCCGTTCTTTATAATTCATTAATGTAGTTGATGATTTTATCAGTATCAGGACTGTCTTCAAGCTTGCCAGGAAGAGCTTTCATAATACACCTGTTTTTATCTTGATCTCTATCTCTCCTAGCCGGTAGATGAATCGCCGTATGGGTAATATAAGGAGTTGGAAAGTGGAAGAAGATCGCAGCATTTGGGATTTAGGATTGGTTTGGATGCCCCCATAACACGTTCTCGAGATGTGTTTGGGCTGACGACAAGAATTGCAGCCACCTCGGATGTAAAGGGCTTTCGAATCGCGAAAGGATAAGTTGGATGTGGGGATACAATAGAGGGCCTGTTACAGATTCTTTAAAACTCTTGAATGAAACTATTAAAAGTAAGTCAGACTCGTACTTCAATAAAATAGCTTGGGTTGTGATTTACGGATCAGTAGACTTGGAAGTTTCCAATGAGATGCAAATTGCTCAAGTTGGAGCAAGAGAAAAAGCTCGCAATTTTCAATCTCAGATATGAGATGCATGTTAATAGCCTCAGTATATTTCTTGTGAATGTCCAAGAAAATAAGAGCTGTGAAGCTGATGAAGGTAACTGCCGGGTCCACTGTTAGAGTGTAATTGCTATCCCACCTTTCTGCTACTCCCGCTATGTTCTGGCAAATCTCGAGAACCCGTTGCCAGCTGAGTATCCAGTCGTCACCTTCGGGGAGATAGTAGCAGCTCGTAAGGGCAGCCAAGAGTTGAGCCATATGTAGATGGAGCACAGAAACCAGCCGTACATGGTGATCAGTATTTGTTTCGTTCGAAAAGGCATTTCGTCCGGGATTAAGAAAGTTGGACGGTAATGCCAGACGGATCGCCGATAGAATACGTTCCGCACTAACTATGGTGGTTGTGATTTCATCATGAGGAACTAGGTAGCGTATGGCCATTGCTCTGCCGAACTGACGCAATAAGGTCGTGGTAATGAGATGGATGTGAAACAGCAACGTGGTCTCTGCGTCTCTCTTTACGGATAGTAGTAGTTCGGGAAGGCCATTTGGGGTATAAGGTAATCTGCGAGGGCTGACAAGACCCTGCGAAAGCTGAGCGTCATGACGATGGATGAAAGAGGTATTGACAAGTAGTTCGTCAATCTCGTAGGGCGTCCCGGATGACAGGTTTGCATATGAATCAAGGCGATAAACGCACCACCAAATGAGCTTCCAGTCCTGTAATTCCCTGTCACTGACACTGGACCATTCTGTAGATACAGATTGGATCATGTCCAGACGGTCAAGGCCCATCCAATAAGCTAAGCGCATAAGTTTTCCTATCCGCATCCAGGCTTGCTGCCCAGGAAATTGATGAAACTCATAAAATGCAAGTAAGCAGAACTTGCGGAACAGATCGAGCGGAGGAAAATCACCAGCGGTGTCTTCTTGTAGAGATGTTGCGCTTAGAATCTGGTCTATGCGACTGTCGAGGTCGAAGTGAGTTGAAGCGAATTTGAACCCGAGAAGTTTCGCCGTTATGAGAAGCAATGCTTCGGCGAGTTCACGACTGCAGGTTGACACAATATCCCTGCCACTGATTGCCGTGGTGCCGGAGAACAGTGGTATGGCTTCATTAATGGATTTGAAGTATTCATCGGCCCTGTCATGGTGAGCATTTCCCAAAGAGATAGGGCAACTGGGCACCTCTCTTACAAATATGCCTCTTCCTCGGCAAGGATATTCAAATTCTGAGATGACCGGTTGCTAATTGGTAGAGATGGATGAGATGTAATGAGGGTCTCGGGACTATCAGAAGGTATATCCGAAGCCGCTACAGCTAATGAAGCAGCGTCCTCGAAGATAGATCTACACTGTAACGTGGCGTCTTCTGCGCTTCCAAGTCAACGAATCAACACATTGATCTGCAAACCACGCGTCTTACCAGAATGTCTCCTTTCTCGACTACGTACACCTTGAGTTGCGCGTGATCCTCGCCCAGAGCCCGGAGCCGGCCCAGGCCGACGACGTGTCGTAGAGTAAGTGCATATCTTGCCACGTTCAAGGCAACGAGAGCACGATGGCTGACCGAGATCGCCTGTGAGTGCGTCAGTATTCGTGGCTTGCGGTCAAGAATCATTGGATTATCTCACATCGGACTTTGGACCTGTGTGTGGTACGGAATCTGTCAGATAGGATAAGACGGAATGCCGATTGCGGGGTCTACCAACCGGATACAATTGTCGCATACTCTGATGTTCAACCGATGGCTGGAGGTCCCTGAGCCGAAAGTTCCCCCGCCCGAAGATGGTGATGCGGCCATTGCTTCGATTCGGAGAAACTTGTATCAGTCGATTCGATTCAGAAGCTCCACCACTTGTCTGTGATAAGTCGCTATCAAGTGCCGATGCCCAAATGTTGGTCCTGGCCATGCCCTGCCTGGCCTTGGTGCAATGGGAATATCTGGCGCGACATTGTGGATTCTTGGGATGCCCCGAGGAATATTCATTCACTGGTGTCTCCGATTACTAACCAACCTCGGCACTTTCATTTCCAGCCAAAACCGCGTCGGAGGATCTACAAAAGTCCACTAAACCGAGATCTGCCGACGCTTCAGTTTCCCCGCATTTTGGTATCACGGAAGAAGCACTTTCTTCCGAATCATGTAGAGTCGTGATAAATAAATAAAAGTTGTGTTTATATAGTAGAGGTACTTAAATAATAGTGCCAATAAAGGGCAATAGTCTACAGATTGACAACTTCCTTGTGACATACCAACGTGATGTCTGCATTCTCAGTTCTTGTCAAGTTTGAGTCTGAAGAGGACGGGGAAATATATTTCGCCGACCTTGGTCCAGATGCCAATGGTCCGCCACCTACTGGATCAAAAGTCAGCGCAGCCAAGTCTTTGGAGGAACTGAGCAATGACCATGGGCTCGAAACAGTCACAATTCGTCGTGTAAGCTGTCCTCTTCAACCAGTGGCGACAACGGCTTAATGAGATGAGGTGAAGCCACCAGCAACCCGACAAGTTACTGACCAAGTCCAGTTCCTAGCACCGCTGCCAAGAGATGACCTACCTATATACTGCGTGGGATTGAACTATCGCAGCCATGCAAAAGAAGCTTTGGTATAACAACATTCCCCAGGAGTAAGAGTGAACTTGGAGAGGTTGCTAACAAGCTTTCAGCTCACGATAACTTCGTGTCCTCCTCTATGGACAAAGCCAGCCGCATCCCTTGCGAACCCCGACGAAGACATTCCAGTCAATGACTTTTGTGCAAAGAGTCTCCCCGACTATGAGGTATGACTATACTCAGCCGGCGAGGATGGCCACTCATGCTAATTGAACTCACAGGGCGAGCTTGTTTTCGTGACATCTAAACAATGTCGTGACGTTTCCCCAAAGGAAGCTAAGGACTTCATCTTAGGCTACACAGTAGGGAATGATATTTCTTGCCGCATGTACCAGCTTCCAAAGCATTCTGCCGGCCAATTCTTCTTCGCCAAGGCTTTTGACAAGTTCGCACCCATTGGTCCAACATTGATCAGTCCAGCCATATTTGGTGACGGGTCAGGCTTTTCAGTAGTAGCAAAGGTCAACGGTGAGGTTCGGCAAACGGCCGAGTTCAAGAATGACATGGTGTTTTCGCCAGAGAAGATCCTGAGTCATATGAGTCAAGGTACTTCAATAACTGCATTATTTCCTGTTCCCAAGTCAAATAGAGTATCCGGTCTAACAGCAATATTTACAGGCACTAAAATACCCGCTGGTACAGCCATCATGACAGGAACACCCGCAGGAGTAGGAGCCTTCCATAGTCCCAAGGTCTTCCTCAAGGATGGCGATGTACTGGAAGTCACCATGTCAAGGGTCGGAACATTGAAGAATGTGATCAAGTTTGAGTAAGCTCCGTTCGTTTACCTATGTGAGCCTTGCAGGAGAAACTTTGCTAACAGCTTTCTGAACAGAGTTGGATTTTTGACTCGTGTAATAGTCTCTATTCAAGCAGTTGCTATCTTTCTGTTTAGCAGGTTTATGTAGAGACCTTAAAGGCAACATACTTGTAGTTGCAAGTAATAACAATAGTATGTCTATTCATTATAGCAGTAAATTAGTTGTCTTGTTTTATATATCATTGTTAGATTGCTACTTTGAAGGCGTATATACTTGACTGTGCCAGTTCTGACCGTGTTTCAAGAATTAACCCCACATTATCGTAAAGCTATCTATAAAGACCCGAAGATAACTTGTGTTAAAGGTATAGCGATGGATGTGCTCTCCATAAAAGGGAAAGGAAACTCATAGGTATATCTTGTTGATGAAAGGCTCATTATCGATAATATTACAAAGCTTCCCTATAGCCTATAGTACATCAACAGGTATATTCAACTACCCAACACTGTTTTCTGGTAAAAACCAAGAGGTGCTTTATACTATATCGCGAAGATACGTGTTATTAATATTTAAGAAACCTATATGTCTAAGGAACTATATATTATGCTTTCTGCTGTTTGTGCACTAATTCTTTTCACCAAAACCAACAAAACTTCTCAGCGAGTTCAGTGAGTTGACTAACCCAGCATAATCAGGAACACAAGCAAAGATGAAGAAGTCGGGACGAATAATAGCAAATCTCGTGCTCCCGCCAAGTCGTTTGATAAGGGCCGAGCTGTCATATCCAATTGCTAAGCGTCCTTTGACGGGGTCTTGTGTAGCTGAACAGACCGTAACTTGATAATCAGACTTTCCTGTAGAGTCTGAAAATGCCTTTGGATCATGAGCCAAATTTCTTGGTTGTGGGTCGTAAATAACGATTGCCTCCTTCGAGATAATGGATGAAAGCCCAGCTTCAGTGACTGCAGTCCTCGCTTCGGTATGTAACTTCAGCGGGCTGTTGTGTTTTATGTCACTAATTACTACCACCGTGAAAAGTGTCCTGCCCTCTCGGAGAAGCTCGTCTGATAAAAATGATTCTGTTTGGTCCACGGACCGCATATGCACCTGAGGAAGACGAAGGCCTCCTTTGTTGTGCCCCTTGAGGTAAAACCCATTTTCAACGTCTGAAAACCCATTCTTTTCTTTGACAGCGATGAAATCCAAATACCGGAAGAGAGGCGTGGAGTGCAAGAGCATCACAAGACAGAAACAGAATCGCAGCCAAATAGAAGGCTCATTGTTGCAGATGCGGCCGTTGATCATGGAGAACTGGGCAGCCTGGTTGATACTCTGACGTCGCTCAGATTCCCAGCACTTGAGCACCTTGTCGTGATTTTCAGGTTCCGTATCTGGATGAAGCATTAGAGCAAGCCTCCAAGCAAGTTGATGAGCATCTCTGACGCCACTTCCAATACCCTGGCCTGCAAATGGAGGGAACACGTGAGCTGCGTCACCTATGAGAATGGTACGCCCGTGAAACCAGCGGTCAACAACTTTGTGGACAAAATGAAATGGTCGACAGCGCAAGATTTCGATGCAGTCGCGTGGGTATTGTACAGGCCCGTCGAATTTGCGCTTGCGGCTTCTGTCTTGTTGAAGCGTGATCATTGGAGTGATATGCTCCCAGAAAAGCTCTTCAGTGTTGTCCTTGATATCAGCCTCGTCTTGGCTGAACTCATGACGCCAAAGTCTTTCTTCATATGGCCCAAACCTTCCAGAAGCGGTCGCTTTTCCAGGAGGGGTACAAAAGTGCCACCCTACAGGCCAGAAGAGATCATAAATTTCTTGTGGAGAATACCCAAATTTCCAAAGTGGGAAATCTGGATGAGTCACTGGAGTAGGAAGCTTCATCTTGAGATTGGCTGCGATCCATGTTCCACTGTATGGATAGAGCCCGTCCTTCTGCTTGATCCCCACTGTCGGTTCTAGGAAGTGCTTTCGAACAATACCCAGTTTTCCGTCGGCACCGATAAGCCACTCTCCTTTGATCTGCTGCCGTTGGCCTCGACTGTCGTCATAGTCGACTATGGGCGGATCTTGTTGAGATCTGGCAACTACAGTGCAGGCGGTACGCAGCGAGCAATGTTCGGTTTTATCAATGGCATTTCTCAAAGCCATCTCTGTGATTTTAAGTCAGCAAACATGGAAACAATCTGCTGGTAGCGCTCAAGAACTACCTAGACGGGGCTGAATTTGCAGAATGCCTTCAGGTAAAGCTTGGTCAAGCCTATTACAGTCCGCAAAGGACATGGAGAAGATCGGCCTAGTGTTGAAGGGACCGTGATGGACGTTGACATGTGGCATTTCTGTAACGCTCATGATAAGCTTATGATATGTTCCATATTATCTCACGCAGCCGATGATTAGAGATGTCAGACTTACCATGACCTATAGAGGACATATCATTAACCCCAAGGCTGTGGTGTATCCTGACAGCATCTCCAGTAAGAAAGACACCCCGAGGGTCTGTAGTTATTTCGGATTCTTTCTCGAGAATGACCGACTAATTGAAGTGTTTGTTAGTATCGGTCGTAGAGAGAGCACTCTGTAAGCGTCACGCTGACTGCTACTAACACGAATCCTCAGTCGGGCTAGTGAAAGTCCAAGGGTAAGACCCGCTGGTCCACCACCAACAATAATTACTTGGGTTTCTTCCATTGTAAGTGATAAAGGTAGAGATTATTGAGAAATGTGTGATTGATTAGTTTTATATGCTACATGTTTCTTCTTATTTTAAAGACTTACATGAAAGCAGTCGGGACCCTCGTATGATGCAAATGCCGCGGGCTGTGTCTGCTCCCCGAAACCCCAGACGCCACTAACCATCCCTGTAGGGCATCACAATGCGCTGAATGCGGGGTCTATACTTCAAAGTTGGTTTGACTTTCGGAGATCTAACAGCAGTTCCTCCGAAGCCAGTTCGAGATCCTCCGACTTTATGAGGCGTCGAAACTAGCGGCTTAACAAGGTTCACCATGCCGAGGCAACAGTGCTCAAGTAGACATTTTGTTTCACACCTTGTTTATTCCAGATGTTGCAGCAAGACTCGATTGCACTGCTACTGTAATTGACTTTCTTGAGGAGCCTTGTCTGCCCTGACCCGGCTGGAGTTGCTGTCTCTGCGAGTTTACTGTCTCGAAATACTTGTTTGCCAGTAACACTTAGACCCTGAACAGGATGAGTCTGCATAACAAGAGTTATGTTGCTCCCGAGTTAGATCTGTGAGAAAGTTCATCATCACTATCACAAGTACAGGAGTAAGTTCATCAGCATCTGTATATATTGCACTGTCGACTCTTTGTCGTCGAGTTCCGAGATCTATAGTGGGTTCAGGTTCTGTTCGTTTCCTTCCCAAGGAGCCAATTGTGTGTTGTGAATTGGCGTTTTGAGGGTTAAGAAACCCGTCGCAGGTGGTGTTTCAGGGGGTTTGGGACGGAAAGGACTGGGCACAGGGCCAAGAAAAGGACAAAACTGTTATAGTAAAATTTCAAAACTGAGTTATATCTATGCTAGATATTATGTCTAATTCTTAAGGGTTTATTTGAGGAGGCAGCCTGACTAGATGTTAAACCCGAAAGCCGGCCCGCGTTTGTTCTTCCATGAAGCCCCCGACACCGCTAGATACAATGCACATACTGAATGCGGGGTCCATACTTCAATTGACTGTGACTTCGGAGTATTAGGAACTAATTATCTGAGTGTTCCTCCGCGGTCAAATTTGGAATGCTCTAATTTTTTATTTGGCGATAAGTGATGCGTAGTCATAAATAACACAGAATAGCACAATTATAATGCCGAGGCAATATTTTCAAGCTGTCACTGTTTTCATGTGTTGTTGAGGTTCTAGAGCACAGACCCTTGTTTCCACTGGATCGCAATCGACTTTTCTTAACAGAACCTGAACCAGACAAGGTTTCACCAGGGACTTTACACTCACACACGATGGCGACGATGAATTCTGCGGCAAACTCCCCACTTCAACTTCGCTGTGGCCTAGTCCTCAAAAACAGGCTTATCAAGACTGCTATGTCTGAGAAGATGGCCGAGGATCTACTGCCGTCTTCCAATCATGAAAGAGTGTATAAGCGTTGGGCGCAAGGTGGATGGGCGGCCTTAATCACAGGTAAACACCTCAGAGAAGCCGGTGCGATAAACGGGGATGTTAATTGTAATCATGAACAGGCAACATCATGGTTTCAGACCAGTATCTTGGTAGTAATGAAGACGTTGCAGTCACTGGGAGTTCATCAGCCTTGCTCAAAAAATGGTCAACATGGACAGCGGCTACCCAAGACCCGAATTGTCATATGATTGCTCAACTGTAAGAATAACTTCGCTTCAATAGGCTACGTGTATTTTAAGAGACATAGTGACTAATCGAGTGACATGATAGAAACCATCCGGGACGGCAATCTCCAATTGGAGCGGGCAAGAGGAGCTTGTTTTCAAAGACTATTGCACCGAGTGCTATTCCTATAAACCTCGGAGACAACATCGTTGCCAAACTCATCCGCATGCTTGTTTTTGGGACTCCAAAGGCCATGACAAGTCATGATATCGATGCTGTTATCGCACAGTTCACTCAAGCTGCGCGATTGGCTTTCAAAGCTGGCTTCCAAGGCGTCGAGGTTCATGCAGCACGTAAGTCACCTGATGAACGAGAGAAATCTAGGATGATTGCTAATTTGTATGAAACAGATGGATTTCTCCTCTCCCAATTCATATCATCCAGAAGCAATCAGCGAGATGACGAGTTCGGAGGATCAACAGAGAACCGCATTGAACTAGTTCTTCGTATCATTCGATCCATCCGCAAGGAAGTCCCCAAGTCGTTCTGCGCTGGTGTCAAGATCAACTCGGCAGACTTCAGAGACGAGAAAGGCATGTTTGACATGTTGCGTCATATAGAGCTGATCCAAAAAGAGGATATCGACTATATCAACCTCAGTGGCGGATCTTATGAAGACCCTCAGATGATGAGTACCGGTTCGTCCTTGAAGTCGAGCTCTACCAAAGCTCGGTCTAGTATTCGTGAGGGCTTTTTTCTACGTACCAGCCAAGAGATCCATAGCAGGTTTCCTGAGCTTACCCTGATTGTGAGCGGCGGATTCAGAAGTCGAAACGGTGTTAATGGTGCCCTTGACAGTGGCGCTTGCGATCTTATTGGGGTTGGGAGACCAGCCGTGAAATATCCCAATCTTCCAGCTCAAATCATGTTCAATGGGAATATCAACGATACAGAAGCTAGATTTGACGTGGAAGCGGCTCCGGGTGCAGGATGGCTTGCTTCAAAGGTCCGTTCAGTAGGAGCGGGCGCAGAGACTGTAAGTTTACCCACTCAACCATCCTCTGCCCAGGTCACAGTTCCTTCAAGCGGTTATATATCTGTTACTAATTATATTTTAGAAATACTGGGTTTCTATTATGCAAAAGCTATAATAGATGTTTCCATTCAGCTCTATCTTTTGGCTTACTATCTGGTATAAGATACATCTTGAAGAGGACATACATAGTGAATTCCTAGCAGTGGCATTAGTATTCAATCGGAAATAGATTCACGTAATGGATTGTGGTTGAACTTACCAGTAACCAGAGAGGAAATAATGTGACCATAAAACGTAACACGCGTGAGCGATGACCTTCCCATATCTCGCGCTTATATGTCGGCGCAAGTATTTGGCGGACAATCACACGAGCATATTCATCTGCTGGCATGCCGTTCTTGTTACCTCCTTCTTTGACAGCCTCAACTGTCTCTTTGATAGGTCGGTAAAGCGAGTCTTCAGAAATAAGGACACCGTGTCGAAGGATGTTACTGCGAACATAACCAGTAACAACCTCTATGACCTCGATAGAGAGCGGTTTTAATTCCTGAATCAGTCAAGTTAGCATGGATTGTGAGTGAGATATATAATAAGGGCAACTCACAACACGTAGAGTCTTTGTGTACTGGCTCAGAGCTGCCTTAGAGGCGTTGTATACTGACTGACACACAACAGGAACACTCCGAGTAACACTTCCAATCTGGACGATACGTCCTCGAGGAGACTTTTGTAACAGAGGGATAAAGAGCCGACACATGCACATGACAGCTATAACATTGACCGCGAAGAGCTTCGTGACTTCATCCATGTCAATGTCCATTGCTGGAGCTGCATAGTGCATACCCGCATTATTGACCAAGATGTCGAGGCGGCCTTCAGTTTGATTGTCAATTGAGTCTTTCAGGCTTTCGAGACTGGCAGTATCACCGAGCTCGAGAGGCAGTGCAATTATATTTTCATGTTGCTTCATCAGATGCTCTAGAGACTGGACGCGTCTGGCTGTAGCAAACACTGTAAAGCCATTTTGAGCAAGAGTTATGGCGAATCGTTCACCAATGCCGCTATTGCAGCCGGTGACAAGCGCAAACGGTGGTGAGAATGAAGCAGTCATTTTGGGCGTACAAAAGCTACGAGATATTGCAAAAACAATGTATAAATATCTTGTATTTACATAGAACCTTTACATTTACAGGATAAGGTCGTAGTAAACTAACGAAATACCCTGAACCTCGGTTGCAGATCTCTTGAGACTGAGCTTGGACCTCTTCGCGATCACGGCACGGGTTCATTATGAAACCCAATGTTCCGATTGGCTTCTCAGGTATGTGGATACTCTCGGAACATTCCCCTTGCTCCGTGAGAGATCCTCCGACACTAACTGAGGTTCCTCCGAGGCCAAGAACAGGAACTGCGGGAGTGGATCACGAAGAAATGCGCTATGCTACCATAGAACACCACCAACTTGTATCCCAGGTTCGGGGGGACCATGAGAGCCGGACTTGCGGCAAGAATAAGTCATGTACCACTGAGAATAAATAGCTGATAGATTGAAAAGAAGTGGTTAGATTTGTCTATCAGCCTTTGACTATGTCTTTGACACTAAACATCGCATTGACTGTTCTCACCAAACTCCCGAGGTGTATACGAGAAGTCATCATGCCTGATATGCGCATCCCAACAATCACCAACGACCCTTCCAAGATCCAACTAGCCCGTATCGCACATGTCTACTTCGAACATCCCAGCCTCGAGAAATTTGAAAAGTTTGCAGACGACTTTGGCTTCGTCAAAGAATTTCAAGTCGGTGATACCATTTACTATCGAGGTTACGGCATAGATCCTTTCGTTTATGTCGCATCCAAGAGTAAGGATGGCAAACAGAGATTTCTTGGACCAGCCTTTGTTGCTGCCTCAGAGAAAGAGTTTGAGAAGGCTGCGGCTCTTGAAGGGGCTGAGCGACTTTCACTTGAACATGCTCCTGGTGGAGGGAAAATGATCAAGTTTAGTCGACCTGATAATACTTTCTTCCATGTTGTTTATGGCCAAGAAGAGAGAAAGACTAATACAGAGGAGCCAACTGCAACACATGAGCAACAGGGTCCGTATAATAAACCCTTTAGTAAGCCGAGACGAGGCGAGTAGTGTCTTGCCATCTATTACTCTCACATGCTGATATTCTGTAGGCAAATACCAGCGCTACCGTCCTGGCCCAGCCCTGGTCCATAAACTCGGCCACTTCGGCTATGTTGTCCCAGACTTTGACAAAGAGCTATCATGGTACACCCAAAACTTCAATTTCGTCCCTTCAGATATCCTGTACCACTGGGACTTCTCCAACATAGATGTCCTCACCTTTATGCACCTGGACCTCGGGGAAGAATATTCAGATCATCACTGTTTCTTCATGCAGCGAGCTGAACCTCATGTCAAGAAGACATTCTGTCACCATACATCGTTCGAAGTGGCAGACTTTGACACACAGCTTATTGGGCATGAATGGTTGGCTAGTAAAGGCTGGAAGAGTGTTTGGGGTGTTGGACGGCATGTTCTGGGTAGTCAGATATTTGACTATTGGGCTGATCCCAGTGGTTTCAAGATTGAACATTATGCAGATGGAGATGTTGTCAATCGGTCAACGCCGACAAACAGGGACGCCGTTGGACCATTTTCGGTATGGGGGCCTGAAGTGCCCAAGAACTTTGGAGACAAGATTGTTTAGATGTTCTTGGAATAGAAAGCCACTATGGACTGGCTTGTATTACTTTGTATGACTCTCATTCTCATAATTCTTTTGCTTTGCAATAGTTGTACATCATAGGTAACCTGAATGACCACCCAGCCTATGAGGCCTGCAACAGTAGTGATGTTTACAAACCACGCGAAGACCACTGATGTGTTGTTGACAACGGTCGGATAAACCAAGGGAGACAGCTGATTGTTTTTTATCCCTCATTATTTCGAGCAAGTCAGAAGTCAGTACTAGAGCGTAGAGTTTGATCCTTCCCCTAATCATTTCAAAAATGCTTTGCATCTCCACCATAGTCTTGCTACAGTGGAATAACTCGCGTGAGCTCCTTAAACCCCTCTATAAAATGCCATAACCTGACGCGATTCCAGAGATTGTTGAAGGCGTGGCCAGAACCTTCACCAGTCGCTTTCACACGCACCGGTGATGCCATGTCACATCCAGAACACCGGAATCTCAAAGCGAGATCAGCACTACTGCCTTCTTAATTACTTTAGTACCTCAACCCAGCAAGAAGAATGACTGTAAGTGCTTAGCTTGCCAGACAGCTTATAGGCAATGAGGTCGAGCTCCTGAAAAGAAATTCCGGCGGTCAAAAGGATGCAAGTCACGAGTTCAAACCGTCAACATGAGAACATGCGAAACCACTCAAGCCTATAGCCTGGCTATGGAGAAGACAGTTTCGAAGCTTGTTGGGACGGGATACAACCTGGGAAATTACCTAGTCTTGATCATAATGTCCTGATAGTTGAGATAACGTTTGGATATGATCCTTGAACCATAGCAGCTTTCGCTTCCTGTATGATAGTTCCGCTCCGATTGACATGGTCAGCTATGGTTAGACCAAACGACACGAGTCCAATTTCTACAGAGGGCTGCTCAGTAAAAGTGATGAGATAAGGATACAACAAAAACAGCAGACAGGAGGTCGATTCCTACGATGACAAGAGCTTCTGCAAGCAACATATGGCCCCTCGCACAGGTCCCAAGGAGCCTGCTGGGGCTAATAATTTTCCGGCTGACGTCTCGCGGCTTTGATTTCAGCCCTTCTATCGTGCAACCTCATAATTATCACATCAGTTATTTACCCAATATATTACTTAATCCTTTCCAGCTTTTTGTGCCTAAATCACTACTTTGGAAATGGATTGAATATGCTAATAGCTGGATTTGTTACCTGCTTGAAAATGCCGTGGCTAATAGCTGGAATAACCCATTTCACGAACGGGCAAAGCTCCTAGCTTCGGAAGGGATCTCCATTGCACAAATCTATATATGGCTTGGCATGCTGATTTATATAGGAATATATAAGGAAAAGAAGATTGGAAGCCATTGGAAGAGCCCCCGACTACGAAATCAAGCCCCCCTGTACTTAGGTATTAAGTTCATGACCTACTAGAGGTTTCAGTTAATCCACTGCTATCTCCGTCCCTTTGACCATACTAAGATCGATGAAAACGCCCCCCTTCCGAGGGTATTCCAAGCTGCCGAAGAGTGGCCTGGTCATATATAGCGAGTATTAGCTGTATTCTTCCATCCAGGCCCTTATCTCGCTGTAGATAAGTATATGGTCCGCTATATAGGCAGATCAAAAGCAACAGCTGTTACCAAAGGGAAATCAACCGTTTTGGCTTCAAGATCTTGGTCTTAGCTTCTTTAAGCTTAAATCGACTTCTTAGGAAATCCAATAGAGTGGGGCTCAGGCTCTTCAAGCACATAGCACCAGGCTTCAATTCAGAATCAGAGGCCCAAATTAACAAGTGCCGAGATAAAATGGCACCAGCTTTTGAAAGAGTAGAGGCTGCTAAGGTCCACTGGCTGGCAAACGTGGTTGAGAGAAGTGGGTGAGGGGTAGGGCATCGATTCAATTATCTTTGTTGGGGCAGTGTTTGAATCCATCATACGTTTAGGCGGAGTATGCTCCCAGCTAAAAGACACCAGTCGTATCCGCTTTTGGCGGTTAGGAAGACCATTATGGGCTGCGGTTAGTAGTGAAGATGGATGAGAAAAGAGCGGGCGGGCGTCAAGAGTTAGGTGGCAGGATGGGAGTGAAAAGCGACCTCACTGGTGGAACTCTAAATATATGGGCTACGCTCTGAAGTAAAAAGCATTTGATATTATCTAAATAGTAGTTAAGCTCGTAACGGCTCCACAAGATGTGAGATCTCGCCTCTGTGCCGCTTGTGGCGATGCCGAATGTGAAGCTGTTATTTGGCGTCGCGTTGACTCTTATATTTCTTGTGCCTCCTCAATTAGTGACTGAGGCGATGGAAGGCGTCAGGACAGGTGTCTGAATCCTCTCTGTTTTGATTTATTGGTTCTCAAAAAATACCCGCTGCCGCCACCAAAACCTGGTTATGCCGGAGCCTTCACGCTAACGTACTAGTCCCTGACATCAAGATCGACATCTGCAGCTCCATCCTTCTGAACACCGGCGGCTCATACGCATGAGTCCGCAGACAGTATGGTCGAACAGTTCCATCGCGCGCCACAACAAGTGGCTTCAAAGTAATAGTGAGGCACCTCCTTCCGGGCGGTGGCGTGTACAGCGAATGCCCCTCACTCGCAATTTCTTCAGAAGGTCCGAATCCGAAAGGCCGTTGAGATCTTCCGCCGAAGGCTGCAGCCAATTCGCTTCAGGCCACCACGCACTCCATCGCCTGGTTGCTTCGGCGACATATGAGAGTTCAGGAACCCAGGTAGGATCGAGTCCTCGATGAGTTCATAGATAATTTTAACAGCATCGTCAAATTCCGAAGGATGTGGAAGCAAGTTGGAGGAATAGAACCCTAGAAGTCGATCCCTGACTTCAGATGGAAGGTTGACCTCGCGATGCCCGTTGGGAAGGATATAAGTCTCTAGAAGATCTACCCATAGTGCTTGCAGGTAATTGTAGTCGTACCTTACAGATACACATGGGGTTCGATTAGCTCCGACTATTTCCGTGTAATAATCTCGGTATCTCGATGCATCTTGGATAAATTGTAAGTTTTCTAGGCAATAATTTCTTGAAAGATAGGCTGAAAAATCGTCCAATCTCCATGGGTTAGTTTATTTAGTATATGGAACCTCCAACAAAGGTGTATTGGTACTTACTTGGGGTCGAGAGGAATAGCCTTGAGGACAGGAGCGACCATTTTGAAGGTCGTTAAGTGGTTGTGATGGTTGAGTGTAAGTGTTGAACTTGGGGGGTAAAGAATGGGTCCTTGCAAATCAGGACGATTGCTTTGGAGCGATTGAGAATATCTCGGATGCGCTTGGTGATGAGTGTGATTGAAAACAATAGTGGAAGTGACTTGAAGCAGAATATCAAAGAATATTATATATCATGTTGCCCAAGAGTTCCAGCTCTTATTATATCAATTGGCTATTTAGCGTGTCGGGTGGTGATGATTCGAGCATCTCAGTGGTGTGATGGACCTGGCCTAGAATCTCAGTCGGGTGCTTCCGGGGCGTCGTATGGGCCACACGGTCGCCTTGCTTTCCTCAGCCCAGGTCGGAGAAATTCCAGCATCAGATGGATCGGAATCGGCATTGAATGAAATTAATAACAACCTTGTATTCTAGAATTAGATCTAGGATAATGCTTACAGCCAGGCCATTACTAAACATGCTATACCAGCATCTCCTCGCCGTATTTATAAGAGGCCTTGGGCTTGGCTTAATGAGACCGCTGAGAAAATTTGTCTGCGCAGGGCTACCTTAAATGTCTTATCCTTACCGTCGATCCCTTCATTCTGAATTCTCCCACTGTGCTCGCTTCAGTTCTCCTGTTGCGACCTGTCTCCCCCGAACGTGGCCGTTCAATCGAGCAGGGACGATTATCTCAGAATGGCCACTCGCCGGAGTGCGCCACGCAAACTTTTGGATGGCAAAGGCACCTGATTATCGGAGGGGGCGACTCCCGAACTCACCCATCGGTCGGCAACCCGCCATAGCCTGGCGGCTAAAAAGAAATACGAGTATAGGGTAGGTATAGCCAAGATCAAGTTGGTATTGCCTTCAATAAAGTACATTGCATAGTATGGCGACAGTATGACCTAATCTTTGACACTTTCATTGAACACTCTCGATAAATTGTACGCGCTAGCCGCATAGCGAGTTAGCAGAGATATCAACCACTCAAGTTTTGTCTATTTGTCAAACTGACATAAGGACCAACAACCAAACTAGGTTTACCCAGGGGGTTAGAGTTATTACATAGGGTTGCTCTCCCTGCCGGAGAAGAGGGTGATGAACCCGTGAATCCGTCGAAACCGTAAATGCCGCATGCGGAACACTCTCTCACGCCGCCGGGTGTACACATGAATAGTACATAGAAAGATTATTTGCGAGCGACCTGATAAGTATACCAAATTTCTTGCAACTAGAAGAGTGTAACAGTATATTAATTACGACTAAATCCATCGTTTAGGGGCCTTCTTCTGTTGAATTATTTTTAAATACTTTTTCTATAAATTGGTAGGTATGTATTGTCTATGTATATATCCGTTATCTTATTTCTGAGTAGAAAAGTCTCCCCGGGCCACTTCTCGCATATGTGTTGGCTGGCCCAGCCGGCCATGGATACGTCGTAATCCCAGGAGGGAAAGTCCTTATAAACCACTGTTCTCGGAGCCGATCCCCTCCAAAAACTACTATGGGACGTGGTCTCCTTCCTTGCGCACTTCCTGACTCTAATATAGATACCCAGTTACAGTTATCACTCTCTGTAGTGATTGAACGGCGAGTAATACAGTCTCTGATGGCCTTCCCTGACTTGGTGAGCCCCTCGTATAACCCGTGTTCATCCATATTGTAAACTCGATCCGATACGACAGAGACTGTATACCGCATTGCCTAGATCGGCGTAGAATCGTTGCATGGATTTGACAGTAGTCTCTTTAGAACAAGTGGTTTCTAGGTATATAGGTGGCTTCGTTTTGACTTCCAGGTTGCGTTATAGGAATCAGTATACCCATCGTTTGCCCGCCGGCGCGGCTTCTTCGTCAGGGTTGGCAATCATCGCGCAACATCACGTAGCTCATACTTCGAAAGAGCACGCCCACAAGCTTCTTCGTGATGGGGGAATTTGCTTAAGTGCTTCTCTTGTAAAGGCGATCGAAACCTGGCTTCTTTCCTGCGCTTTTTGTGCAGTCTGCGCGCCACTGATGCGACCGCGAATCATCGACTCGTGAGTCCCGTACTGCCTTGAGAGATTGCTGATTTTCTCGCCTTCCTGGACTTTTTGGAGAGTTTCAATTAGTTCCGCTTCACGGCCAGGGTTTGATGGACTCATGGTGAGAATCTGAATTTGTTTAGATAATGATTAATATACATAGTATTGTGTTGTGATAATGGAAGAAGAAATTGTGTGCCAGCACTACTAGTGCGTAGAAGGGGAGCCGCGTGGAAAGAGGGGTCGTGACACTAAAGCCCCGGACCAATGCCGCTTCTGATTGAAGGCTTGTAAGCTTGAATCCCAAACAGCCCCGCTCCAAGTGTGGACGAGATTACAGGGAGGAAATAACAACACGACAACCACGCAAGATCCAATAATAGAAAATGAGGGAGAAATATATATTCTACACCGAAAGGCTTTTCGTTTTCTCTTATTCTTTAACCATCAACAATACGTCGGCGATTTGTTCCAGTAGCATTAGGGTGTAACAAGTATCTTCAGGCCCCCTGCGCCTCTCGAGGCCCGTCAGCTTTCCCCCAGGTATTCGGTGTCAGCCATCACTCCAAACTTTTTTGTTCCTAGTTGAGGCTCTTTTCGCCAGGCAGGATGGTGCCGTTGTTGACAGCTGCCTCGTGGGACCTTGCAACGTATCCCCAGACAGGGAAGTATTTATCGAGCCAGGGAATCATCTCTTTGGCGCCAGGAGTGTTTCGCCAGTCTCTCATCAGGTCACAAGCAATGGAGAAGAGGCTGACCGTGTGGACACCGGCCTTGGCCATTCGATCGTTAGAGATGTCGCGGACAAGACGGGAGGTGGTGCCGGAAGCCTCGACATTAGCCCAGACGGAGTAGCCCTCCTGTCGGAGAGAAAGTGCCAGGAAGGTCGTGCAGACATCAGTCGTAATACCAGCCATAATGATTTGAGACTTGTTGGCAGCCTTGACAGCATCTCGAAACTTCTGGTTGTCCCAGGCATCGACCTCTCCCTGACGCTGCACAAGTGGCGCATCGGGGTACATCTCAAGGATCTCCTTAGGCAGAGGGCCATTGGGACCATTCTCGGCGGACGTCGTCAGAATCACAGGCAGATCAAAGACCTTGCCTAGGGCGGCATGAGCGAGCATCTGGTCACGGTAGAGCGTCGGGTCAAAGTCCCGAGCCAAGTTGTAGAGGCCAACCTGGAGATCGACGACCAGGAGCAGCTGAAGGGCGTGAGTTTGAGGCTTAAGTTTTGAATCCACGTCTCAAAAGCAGCCAACTTACTGCGTTATTTTTGTCCAGTCTTTCAAATACGTACTCTATCTCACACTGTTAGTCAAGTCTACCGTCTGTCGGCTACCCAGCAGAGCTCATGACTATCTGGGTAAACTCACTATCTTCGCTGGCAACAACGGCCATAAAGCCAAGGGTCATTGCAAGGAAGGAGAGGAACTTCATAATGGCGAAAATATGTAATGGTCTTTAGCGCAGGTGGTCGTGGAGAGGGCTGGAATTGAGACTCGGTGTGAGACGTGATGAGGCCATAATTTTACCGATCCCACAGTCACCATTTATATCTTTAAGATGTATATAAACTTCTGAATGCTGCAAGGGGCCAGAGAGAAAGAAATGCGGCAAGCTCGGCGGACAAGTCTAGACCAACCTGATGATGAGACGGGTCTACGATGCAGCTGCGGTGCAACTCCACGAAAGGGAAATGCATGCGACTTCGTGCCACCCGAGAACTTACAATATGACTTAAAGAGTCATAGTTGGGTAAGACTGTCGTCAGTGTAAATAGACCAGCGGCAGCTACCTGTGTAACCCTTCCTCTTGTAATAAGACTTACTTTTGATCAAATACAATAAAATTGGTGTATGCACGCCGTCGCGTCCTCTCAAATTTGCGTTCAATTCCACCTTTTCTTTTGCCTACGGAAGAACCAAGACGCCATGGCAAATTGAAATAAAGAGATGATGTAATTCAGGAAGAGTGCCCTTGTAGGTTTAGCCCTAGGCGGAGTACATTTCATTCATTTTAAGGAAGAACCAGTGAGAATAATAAGCCCGTGGGATAGCGAAACCGATGAAGGCTGGGGAGTGTGGTGGGGCAAAACAGCCACCTTTCAGTGAACTCAATCGAGTCGACCAACGGCCTCGGTCCTCAATCTCGCCCTGCTTGTCCTTCATTGCCGGACCATCGCGTCATCTAGCATTCGAATCCGGCGCATTGCAGTCCTCTTGCCCCTGAGATGCTCCTACATCTGCTCTACCACTCGCGTCACTATTGCCTACCATGCTTCGCTCGAGCACGCCTGCTTGTCTTCTGACTCCGAAAGTCACCCCCATTCTCCTGGTTTAACCATCCAGCATCCACTGAAATCAAACCTGCCTGCAGCTCGAATGATTAGGAGGCATTATTTAGCAGCGGCAAACTTAGCGTCGCGTATCATCGCCTCCGCTCATTCCCTGATATCTACGTCCATCGGCATAGGGTTCTTGTTGAGCCGCCCACTGCTAATGAAGTCTAGCTCACCTATGATATTACCGACCCAACCAATATCCCCATCCACGATACCGACAGGTTATTGCGACCCGTCGGCCTCTTCTTCGCCATTGCCTCCGCCAGAAGCTGCTGAATCGCTACCCATGTCCCGTGAAGTGCCCCTGGAACATTCACGGTATCCTGAAGCTTCACGATCCACACCTCCTGCATGACGTCCAAGATGTCGTCTTTCTGGTCCTCATTTAGATTCAATCCTATTTCTTCTAGCGCCCCTTTATCACGAGAGTGCACAAGACACCCCGTTAGGCTCGTCAATATCGCCTGGTATTGTCGAAGTTTCCCCCGATTCTAGATCGCGGCCTGTGTTTTAACGCTTCTCACTCTAGTCCTTTGTCCATAATGTTGACTGTAACGATGACGGATGGCTGGTTGGGTATATTTTAGCAAATAACGTCGGCCACCCCCGGGACGGGCCAGGTGGCCATAACCCCACAACGATAATATAGGTACAGATTTCTTTAATTTCAATAACAACCCTTTATTAATAAAACTAGCAATTAATATCATTAAACGTTTAAATAGAATTAATAATATAAATCCTCTAATTTTTACTTCCTGTCACTTATTGCAGACCTAGCAGGTTATGTAATCTTGAATATCGCTTCTCAAGCCTTTTTTATTGCTGGCACCTTTGCGAACTTAGCGTTAGTGTTAAGAAATCCGTAGGCAATCCAGAAGCCACCGTAAGAAGAAAAAGCGGTAGCACCGAAGGTATTCCCAACAGCCATTTCCTTGGAAATGAGTCAATTCACCGCAACAGAAATGAGAGGACAGGAGATGACATACCACATGCCAGAAAGCAGTTGAATCTAACCACCATAGGCAAAGGCAAGGGGAATAGCGATATTTGGAACTGTCTCGCCACGTACATTCATATTAATGCAAGAAAGAACAAAGGTAGTGGTAGCGAAGGAGCAAAGGCCCAAAGGTGGTGGATTAGCGAATTTGTGAGGTCCATAGACCACCCAAGGGGTCCGTAAGGCCTGATTGGTCCAAAGGTGAGTACAGGCTGACGCCATCTCGGTGTCAGAGTGGCTGTGAGGATCATAGACATTTGTTGGCTGGGCAAGGGTTAGAGGCCTTACTTTTGCCTTACTTATAACGTACATGATAAGCTTGCGTGATAAACAAGCATGCGTGATAAAAATTTCGGCCTTTAAAAATCAAAAATACTATAAAAATACAGCAAACTGCTAAAGCAATTAAAACTAATCTCTGTGTTTTCCTTCAGACACTGCAATAACTATCTAATATCTTCTTGCATTATAGCCGGTCTTGCTGTATATTCTATAATGCCTTTCCTTTGCTTATGCCGACCCTTCCTGACTACTACCTCTCGACCATTTGGCCACTACTTGCGTATTACTATCTATCTGGTTAATTGCTTGTCTTCCTTCCTTTACTGTTATTGCCCCTCCTTTCTGTAGTTAGGTTCTTTTTGCCCTCTGCTGCCGGCTTAGTGTCTTATTTGCCTGCCGAATATCTTGGAGCTTAGCCCTTAGTAGGGCTATCTTATGCATAACTGCCTTAGTTCCTTTAGAAAATAACTTTAGTGCTTCTAGAATTGATTCTGGGGAATTACTTTAATGCCTTCTAATTTGTCTTTTAAGGTATTCTGACTGGGATTAAGCCTTAAGTACGGTCTTTGGGGTCTTTGAAACCCAAGGTGTAGGGTGGCTAGCCCTGTCCTCTATTGGCGTTGGGGTCCGTAGCTGCACCTTAAGCTTTGAGATTATATATTCTGGGTCAAGAGGAACTATCCTGGCTCCTCTAAAGCCTTCCTTAATATTCCTTTCTATTATAGTTGCTTAAAAGGCGGCATAAAAGGCTGGAAAGAACTCGGTCTTGGAAACGTGGGTTATAGAGCATTGGATTAGATGCTTGATTTCTTGACTATATGCCTGCTTAAGTACGGAAAAGTACCTAACGTTAAGAGGCTGAAGCAGGTGAGACGAATGAGGTGGCATATAAAGTGTGATGATTTTATTTGCCTTGTAATATCTCTTAAAGTTAACTGAGTGGTGACTTTTGTGACCGTTAAGGATTAGAAGACGATAGCGATTTTTTGATCCCTTGGTTGTATACCGGTTAAAGTGCTTTAGCTACTTGAGGCCTGTCTTATTATCTGTCTAGCTATTTTTGCTTATTGTAATAGCCTAGTTGCCTGGGAGGTTGCTTTCTTGGTACTAGTTGGCGAGGTGATACTGGCCTGTACTTATGATAAATGGCGGGATTGCTTGGTCTTCTGCATTAATTGCTTGAATAATTGTAATCTATTTTTGGTTTCCAGGCTGGACTGATTTCGGCCTTCCATGCCTGTCTGTACCTGTGATGACTATTTTGCTGGTAATTATACCTATAAGAAAGCTAGTCTTATTAAAGTTGTAGATTTTATCTGATTGGATGCCATACTTGGCGATTGTGTTCTCTATAAGCCTAAATTAGTTGCGAATAGCAGTCGGATCTTTGCATTTGGCTCTCTGGTAATTATATTTACGAAAGAAATGCGTCTTGAGCTTTTTGTGTCGCCTCACGAAGTTGGAAGCCTAGCGCTTGCTGACGGGTGACGCGTTACGGTCGGCAAGCAATTGGTTGGCCATTTCTTTAACGCCATGCAGTCGCGGGGGAAATCCTTGCAAATCTAAGTCTAGAATGAACTAAATGATAATCTGTTCCTCTAGATTAGATAGTTTGCGTGACTTTGGGACCTAATTGCTTTGAGATTGAATGCCCTTTTGCCGGCGCTATAGGATTATACGGCCAACTTTATAGATCTCTGTAGCGCGTTGGAGCTTTAATTTTAGGTTATTTTGAAGGGCCTGAAGGGCAAGAAGGATTCTACCCTTAATATTAGGGTCTGATATATTTTGTGGTTGAGAATTAATTAATTAAATGGAGATGATGTAAGTTGAGGGAT
>JAADJG010000662.1:0-31791 GCA_012932025.1 Fusarium austroafricanum | reverse complement strand
CTCCTCCCCCGCCGCATCCGGCTGGAAACCCGCCTCCGCCCTTCATCCACGGTCACGGTCAACATCACAGCCATGGTCATGGTCACGGAATGCCCGGAATGGGATACCCCTATTAGAGGATGAGAGCATGGCAGTGGACGTCTGAACTAGTTCAGACTGATCTTGATATCGGCTGATGACAGACAGTCTGGTCAAGCAAACAAAATCAAAACCCCCAAACAAAAAAAAAACACGATTTCCCGAGCTTCAGGCAATCAGCCCACTCGCTCGATGTAACACTCACGAATTGCGGAGAGACGCAGTCTCTCAATTGGTACATACAACCACTCTGTATACTATGGATAACAAGAGAGGTTTTTTGGATGTAGTTTCCGATGCACGTTTTCTCTTGTACACTAGATACGAAAATTCCCGTTCGTTTCTTGCTTGTTCTCAGTTGTTGTTTTTTTTGTCTCTTAATGTTTTTCACTCATATCTGCATGCGATGGGGGGCTTTGCATAATCGTCCGGCATCAGACGGTGACTGGCCCAAGTTGGGAGGCTTAGCGTGAGAAAAGGAGTGGCAAGCGTAGTAGCGAGCGCCTAAAAGAAGACCTTAATGTCAAGTTATATATGTCAAGTTTCTATGAAGTTGTGTGAACGTGATTGTGTCGTGATTGGATGTGTAACTCGGTGGATCAGTTACCTATCATCAATATGTAAGCTCATGGATGGTAAGTGATACAAACATTCCTGATGCTGGTAAGTATTGGGCAACGATCAAGAGAACTTCTCCACTTGATTCCAATAGCGGTTGCACAGATGCAACATGCTAGTTGTCCTGACACGCTCTGGTCCGGTAACAAAGGGCTAGAGATAGACATCAATTCCTCACCACAGGGTAGACACTCCGCCAAGGCTATACACATACATTCACGTACTGCTAATCCACTCACCAATCAAGACTTGCATGACATTGAACAAGGGTTTCAACAAAACCTCGAACTTTGATATCATGAACACTGCGGGCTCTAGACCGGCTTTTGATAACATCACTCAACAGTAAATCACAAGGTTCACGGCTTGGAAGAATTGCACATAATTTAACCCAAAAACAGATCACAACGCCCAGGAAGATCGTTTGAAGTGACTTTTGTTTTGTCCTTTGATGTGAATGCCTGGTATGTGAATCATCCTTACACGCCGCTACCGAAATGCAAGAGCCTTGTGCCAATCCAGCGACTTTAAAAGTAGTTGATAAAAAGAACATTGCCCCATTTTCACCGCTCCCCTCCGGAAATAATAAGAGTCTTGGGGAGGGCGGGGGCAAATGTTTCTTTACCGCGCTCTATCTGATCGCATTCGGGACAGAAACCCAACCACCACGCACCGCACGCCCTTTTGTCTTTCCTTGATTCTCTTTCGCAAGCAAGCACTTTACATGACGACACCGGAGTTGGAGGCAATACGCTGGAGAGTGTTAGCGTGTGAATGTACGTGAAGGGGAAGAGAAAACTTACGGGCCACAGCTCAGCAGCCTCCTTACCAACGGGACCAGTGATGGCAGAGCCCTTCATCTCACCCTTGGGGTTGACGATCTATGTGCATGTTAGTCATCCATCTTGACATATTCGCAGGGACCTTAACATACCACGCCAGCGTTGTCCTCGAAGTACAGGAAGACACCGTCGAATCGCTTCCAGGGCTTGGACTGTCGGACGATAACGGCGGGGTGGACCTTCTTTCGGAGCTCAGGCTTTCCCTTCTTGACGGTGGCCATGACCATGTCACCGACACCACCGGCGGGCAATCGGTTCAGGCGGGCACCGATACCCTTGACGGCGATGATGTAGAGGTTTCGGGCACCCGAGTTGTCAGCGCAGTTCATGACGGCACCGCTGGGCAAGGAGTTAGTTTGGTGATTCGGAAGAAACGGTTTGGGAGGATTCGTACACAGGGAGACCCAGGGTCATCTTGAGCTTGCCACCAGGGGCACCACGGCTGTGAAAAGTAAGTCAGTATTTTGCATTGGTGGTGGTGATTTCGTCTCTCGCTCTCGTTCTCGCTAAGATGTCGAATTTTCTCTGCCAAACTCTGCCGGTAGGTTCCAAGTGTTGGACAGTGATTTGTGTGAGCTTCTACCGTCGAAATCGGGGTTGGAAAATCCAAGGCACAAGGCAATGGATGTCGTCGTCACCAGTCGAGCCAGTGATGCCGTGTTCTTGGTGATGTAGTCGTTTTTCGTTGTGTGCGCAGACACAAAAATCCATCTCGAGGTTCCCCGCCAAACCACCACTCAAGAAATAATTTCCAGCTCTTTGCGCATCCGGCGGCCCATGACGGACAATTTGGCAGAGATATTCTTCGACATAATAACGAGAATGAGACCTAGAGAACAGTCATGAGAGAGACTTACGAGATCTTGGCCATTGTGTCTGAAGGGTTAGTGTGGCGTTACTTCGTAAAGAGGTCGTGGTCGTGCCGGGTCTCAAGATGCAAAGCTTCCAAATTTCTGAAATCGATCTTTCGCTTTCGTGGGGGGGGAGAAGCCCTAGCGAGAAGGTACGATTAAACCGCGCACGTGACCGTCAAAAGAGGGTTACCAATCAGACGCTCGGCGCTATTTCGAAGTGGAGCCCTCCACCGCCCACCACCGAAGACTGCTCACACATTCTTCTGGTCTAGATAATATAATCTGAGCTTTGAGCGTCTGCTCTCAACAAACGGGCTTGATGCCCGGGCGAAGCACGCCCGGTTAGCTCAATCGGTAGAGCGTGAGACTCTTAAGAGTACGCGATCTCAAGGTTGCGGGTTCGACCCCCGCATCGGGCTGTTCCTATACTATATCATGATTGAGAAGTGCTGTTATTTTTTTGGTGTAGATTTTTCTAATTGGTGGTGACCTATGGTTTGGCCGGCCAACTATTAAACAAATCAATTTCTTTTTTTGCTTGTCATGATCCACATGAGGCAGTGTCCGATGGCATAGTTACTATCTAGGTGACATGTATTGGTTGCAAGTTACAGGTCTATCCAGGTATTCTAGCAGGTGGGTTAGAAAATAACCCGCACACCAGGAAGACCATAAGCTAATATCTGCTAAGGAATACCTAACCTTTAGGTAAATTTAGGTAAGGTTTAGGTAGTCCTTAGGCTATGTATATGAAGGTGTGCGGGTTATTTTCCAACCCGCCTACCTAGACGTCATTCTAAGCTTGGAGTCTACCCTAAAATAACCACTTCATGTAAGAGAATTGACATCACCAATGTCATTTACGTTAGGTTCAGTGGTAATTATCTGTAGCGTGTTGAGCTCTACTGCTGTCCATATTTTCCTCACGACTCAACTTGCTCATGGCTGTATAGGTAGTTGAAGTCACTATGCGGTTTTGCTGTGTTACAATCAGTAGTCCAAGTTGCTTAGATTAAAATCTCAAATAAGGTCCCTAAACTTGCTGTCAGCATCACACCTAATTGACACTAAAGCAATTCGAATTCTAATTTCAACATGATATCTTCACATTTGCAACCCATTCTATAGCTGTAGTCTAGTTTCTTTTGGGAAGACCTCGACGGGACCCCGCTTCGCCGGCCATTGTTTCGGAGCCGATAGATCTCTATCGCGAAGCGGGCCTCGGCTCGACGTCACTTGAACCGCGCTCAAGCCCTCGCATGTCCCCCTACTGTGCAGATGTTCAGCTGAGTTCTTCTGCGCTTTTATTGGCCATATGTGAATTATCATAGTTATTCCTCATGTCTTTGCTATTCTGTGCTACCCGACAGCCTTTGTCGCAACTACTCTTCCATGTTACAAAGCTGACCGCTCCTAAATGTAACTTCATCCCCAGGCCATATCTGCCTCTCATGACTTCTCGATCACTATCATCCTCAACAAACAAACCTCCACCTTCAGAGCCACGGCCTAGCTCTTCGGTGCTTCTGATATCGTCAGCCAACGAGGTTCTCCTTCTTCACCGCGTACACACATCCACATCATTCGCCTCGGCGCACGTTTTTCCTGGTGGAAATATAGACCCTTATCATGATGGTCTTATTCCCGCTGAAGGCTCGCCTGGGAGACATCATGATGGACCTTCATACAGAATAGGCGCCATCAGAGAGACATTCGAAGAGACAGGAATCTTGTTAGCCAAGAAAGGCAACGAGCTAATACACTTGACCGTTGAGGATAGAGATGCCGCAAGGAAACTCATACATGGAAACCAAGTCAAGTTTTTGGAGTGGCTGAAATCAGTGGGCGCTGAGCCAGACCTTGGTGAGATTGATGGACATAGAACGACGCCAAGTAATTATTGACCAAGCATAGATGGCCTCATACCCTTTACGCGTTGGATTACACCCGCCACCAACACCAAACGCTTCACTACGCAGATGTATCTCTACATGCTACCACAGTCACGCGGCGACATGCCATCTGAGATGCTCATCCCAACGCCCGACAATGGCGTTGAGCACACAGCTGCCCTCTTCGCGCCTCCGCAGTCATTCCTCTCTCGTGCTTCCACTAACAGCATCATTCTCTTCCCACCGCAGTATTACCTTCTCAGCCTAGTCGCTAAAGCCTTTCAAAACTTGGATGAGTCCTCAGATGGACAGAGGCCGCTACGAATTACAGCACAAAGAGAAAGATTACTCTCTTTTCTAGAGCGAGTGCCCACAGCGGAGACGGAAAAGGGCCAGGCACACAAGACAGCTATGATTCCCTGGGGGGAGAAAGTCATGAGCCCACATAATCTTTTCATTAGAAAACAAGACAAGAGGATTGTTCTGGGACTAGATAAGCCAGGACCGGAACTCAGGGGTTCTGATAGAGGAGGTGACTGGGAACATGTCGTTCTTGTTAATTTTGCTACAGGCGGACCGACCGATGTTGAAGTTCGGAGAAGAGAAGATGCTTTAGAGGAAGAGAGAACGACCAAAGCTCAAGACGAGAGACTTTGACTTGAACACAGATGGGGTTTAGAAATCAACCTGTAGATCTTTCCAAAATTACGTAGCCTTCTTGTGAGCCTTACCAAATCTTATTTGACCATCAAATTTCACAAGGTGCTGGGAGTATTCGGACCAAATACCATGAGGTTTAGGATATATTTGCATAATATTATGGAATCGTGGTAAGCGTCAAGATATGCTATCCTAAACTTTGAGTAATAAAATACGACTTATTCAAGTTGTGTGGCCTTGATCACTTTTAGCCATCTAATCAAGTAGCTTGATTCGTATCATCTTGGATGTGCTTCGATACAAATGCAGACAGGTCATAATAACTCCCCACGAGCACTTCCCAGGGACGTTGAGATGTACCAATGCCACGAGAATAGGCCGCAACGCGAAGATACTCCTGCCTATCTTCAACTTCCACTCCAATACAGACGATCCCACGGCCGAATCTGAGGAGAAGGGCATTCGGGATTAAACGACATATTTGTCCGTTCCCGTCACCGAAGGGATGAATGTTGACGAATTGGTGGCAGTATTTGCTTGCCAGTTCTATTGAGTCCATTTCACCCTTTTCTGCTGCTTGCAAATCTGATTCGAGGATCTCGATCATATCACACATTGCGAAAGGAACTTTACTGTAGTCCATGAAGACAAGCCAACCACATCGAGCGTCCCAAGTGCGATATACTCCGCTGCAGTATATCCATGGCGTATTCGTGGTCTTGCTGATCGAACTGATATCGATCTTATAAGTCAGGATGCTGTGAGCTTCCCTAATTACCCCCTCCGTTAGACTTTTGTGGTTGATAGAGAAATGTTCAAACATGAAAAGTGCCGCTTGGGCGAGTTGCACGATTTCTCGGTAACTTTGAAGAATCCTGGTGTGGTAGTCAGGTAAGCCCCGACTTTGTAGATGTTGTTGGATTTACTTGTACTCGCGGTCACTTTCGGTAATTTCCTCTGGAATTTGTGATTCACTGCTCTCGAAGATTAGGCGGCAGAGTCGAAGTGTCGTTTCGAGGCTACCTCCCGCGTATTCGATCATATTTGAACCGTAGACCATTCGACCAATCCGCTCGATGAAGACATGGCCAAAGGCTGCTATTGCTGGATTAGGTTGCATCTTGATGATTTTGAAGGCTGCATGTGGCCCATGGGAAACTGAGGGACTACCGTGATATTCGTGGTTAAATTCTGTGGTGAGGTGAAGGAGGCAGCAGGCGTGTCGAACTCTCTTTCCAATGATTTCTTTATAAGTTTATAATAGTCTCTACCTAAATCTTGTCATAATTCTCTCAACCTACATAAAGTTTATGTTGATATTAACCTAAAGTTTACCATAGTTTAGGTGATGTATGCATGCATGCTTATATGCGGTGTTGAGAGTTGCTAAGACCCATGAAAAAGTCCATATCTGCCATAAATAGCCCAAAGGAGACAGGGACACCATATTGAGACTTCAAGGAGCATACACTGCCAAACGAGTTGTTGGAACGCAGATAGAAGATTGTCTAAATTCATGACGTCTCAGATTCATACTCCATCGGGTATCATACAGGCATATTGCTCCCGCTACACCTCATTTATCAACATCGTCTTCAGAACATAGTCCTTGTCAAATGACTGTCTTCTAGGTGAGCCACTATCTACAAACCGCCAACGTTTTGGCTCCAATTATGCCAGTTGAAATCATCACCAATCATATCAACATCCTCAACCCCAGAAGCATCAAAGTTTGTGCTTACAGACGGGAAAGGGTCACCCCAGAGGTAAGGGGGCAGGTTATCGTCTTTGGCAAATTGTATAGACTGCGGAGAAAATTGCTGACCGATATCCCCTGGTTGTATTGTGTCGGGCAACACCTGGGCAGCAGTTGGCATTGGTGTCATCCCTGTACTCATGGCCTTGATTTGGGCCGACCCAAAGTCGTTCAGTGGCCAGAGGTTGACCATGGGGAAGGGCGCATCTGTAGACATTATCTCGTTCATGTAACCCATGGTCGAGTCAGAGAGATCGAGCGTTCCCGGCACATCATCGGCTGAGGGTGTTCGAGGACGGGACGGAACTTGTTGCTGCGTTGGCTGGAGCATCGCTGGTGGTACAACGGGGCTCACTCCAGCTGGGGTTGAAATCGGTACGTTGCTCCCGTCAGCCCGCACCATAAATCTCCATTTCTGCCTTATCTCTTCCATCTTGTTGGCTGCCCCGTCTGCATCTTGCCCGAATCGAGCTTGATACCTGGGATTCGTCCTCTCCTCAAATTCCAGCCGACGTGCCTCTTCAGGATTGCCACGAAGTCGAGCAATCTCTGCCGCGCGGTGTCTCCCAGCTCTCATGTAGAGCTTCCTGACAGGCATTATGACAGTCGCGTCCACAGCAGACTTCGCTAGTTGGGCTGGCCGACCCTCATATCCATTGACGGCTTCCCATCCGCGCTCCACAAGAGGCGTCCATGGTCGACGGCAGCTGGCTATGAGGAAGTAGGCCATAGCTGACCAGTTGGTATAAGTGTTAAAAAGCCATCTGAACTGCTTAGACCTTACATCGTTATTCAAGATGTGGTTGTATTCGGAAATCTCAATTGACGCCACATAGGCACGCTCTTTCGCCTCTTCCGAAAGCGTACCTTCACCTTCGGAGCCTGGAAAAAGCACTGGCTGGTAAATGACCAAGGTCATCTTAGCCATGATGATGCGGGCAATGGAGGCTGCCACCCAAAGCAAAGGATCAGAATTCCCTGTGTGATGTTTCAGGAATTTCTGTTCTACTCTTTCCCAAACGTCGATGAGCATACGTTCTCGCTGCTCGAGAGTAGTGTCCTTATAAGGCATCCCCTGAGGGCAAAATGTCATCGATGCGGATGATAGTCGAACAAGACGTCGACCAAACCCTGCGATCTCAAAACGAACAAGTGCAAGCGAGCAATCAGAGTGTCCTTCTCTGGGCTCTGGTGCCTCTGCCGAATCGGGCTTGATGTCTGCATCGTTAATGTTGCTTGGCATCTGGGTATCATAATTAAAATCTTGAAGGATAAGGTCAGTGCCCAACTCATCGGCAGACCGAAGATCCAATAGAAGTAAAGACCACCAGAGACGCCTCCGCATCTCCGTTTCAAATGGACTCAACTCGAAATGCGATCCATCACGATGGAGGCCCATGCCTTGCGCAAGGTGAGCTACCAGGCCGGTCAAGGACCAACAGAAACGACTCCCGTCTTGGCCCTTAACTACAAGAAGGAAGATGATCAAGGCCTGCATGATCGGAATCTCTAATGAGTTGAGAAAGTTAGCCTTGGCAAGGGCTTGTTCGACCGCAAAACGGTATTGTACAACAACGTCCTCTTTACTGAGGCCAAGGTTGGCTCGCACCTGGGTTTGATGAGTTAGCATCTTTGAGCTTACAGCTAGCTATAGGAGTCATCGTACCTCTTCGGGATCAAGCGATGTAAGTGCCGCATAATATATTGCCCAAACAAGCGCTTCGTTTGTGGGAGAGAGTTGCTTGTGGTCTTTTCGTGCATCTCGAAAAATGGGCTCCATCGTTGGTATGTGAAGCACTTTGAGTAATGGTTCCACGTTCTCCTGATATACAGACCACAGGAATGGTATGTGAGAAGGCAGAGGCCAGAATTTATCCAGGTCTACATCGGCAGAGCGATATCCAAAGATCCAGGCGTTATGGTTCCCCGACAGCGCGGATGCAGGCGACGTATCTGGAGTATCTTCTTCCTCAGAATCATCAAATTCCTCATCAGTAATTCTCTGCGTCTCTTCTCGTATCGAGTCGAGCTGGTGGACAAATTAGCCATACAGTCATATAACACTTGAGAACCAACCAACCTCGTCATTGAGTTTTGACCAAAACCCGTGGCTGACATATCTTTGACTTCCACCAGTATCGTTCAAGACCAACCGCCCAAACTTTTTATGCATATTTTTACGGGCAGTCTCGCTTTGTTCGCTTGTAGCGTCGCTTCCCCGTGGACTTCCATCAGCCATCCCCACATGGCTTGGTTGAGATGCATTCGAAGTTTGCCGTTGAGTGTTGTGTACCGACGTCTCAAACGACGGGTTTTGACCTGCGTGAGCAGCTTCTGGCGAGCTCGTTGAAGAGGGACCTTTGCCTCCAGACTCGACTTCAATCTGACCGCTTAGCTCTTCCACAATGCCCTCCAACTTCCTTAACCTCTTCATTAACTCTATTTCGCGCTGGCTTGAATTTTTGGTAGGCGCATTGGGATCTTTTCGGCGCGGTTGCCGCGGGGCTCTTCCAGGCGCGGGGAATACGCAAGGGATCTGTGCTCGACGACAGTTGGAACACGGCATCTGCTTGTCGCATCGAACTTTCCGACGGCGACAAGTTACGCATGATCGCGGGTTCAGGGCAGGAGTGTTGCTTCCGGGTTGATGGATAGGGCTTGTATGGGCGTCGGGGCCTGTCGTCTGGTAGACAGTAACGTTGCCTTGAAAAGAAGTCGACTGGGCGTGGGACGAAGCATCTCGCTGGGTATTGGATGAGAGCGATGCTGTGGATTGTTGCGCAGAATCAAGCCCCTCAGATATACTGGCGTTGAAGGCGTATGGGAGGGCCATACCCTCCAAATAGCTGGACATGGTGGTGTCACCTTGGGACGAAGATGACGATAGCGATAACGATAGCTGAGGTTACGATATTCGAAAAACGTGGAGCCGACCAGGGAAAGGATAGACGGAGTGTCCGCGGACTCGGGCTCGGACAAGGGATGATCGGGATGCAGGCGAGGCCATCAACGTAGGCGGCGTAGCTATTTGCGATAGGGACTCGTGTGCGGTAACGCAGGCGAACCTGCGAAACAAGGCGCAACGTCAATCATGCAAGAGAGAGACTTTGTCGTCAGGCCATTAAAAAGCCAAGAATAGGCTGAGAAGGCTGTATCTGTGAAACATGAGGTGAGAAAAGACTCGGGACGTTGGTGATTGAGTTGGCTTGAGCACCATAGATAGATTGATTGGGGAGAGTGGAAGGGGTGGGGGGTCACTTCTTTGTTGTATTGACGATCTTTTGGTACCTGCCCTGCCTTGGCACTAGCACTAGTACTAGTTAACGTTAGTACCTAGATGGGTTAGAAAATAACTGACATACCTTTCAGGCATAACCTAAGGATTACTACCTAAATCTTACCTAAACTGACCTAAAGTTTAGGTATTACTTAGCAGATATTAGCCTATGGCCTTCTTGGTGTGTCTATTATTTTGTAACCCACATGGCACCTCAATCAATCCATCCGAGCTGACAGCGCCCAGACGCCCTAAACGCCCCTAAAAAACCCCGGTGATGAGCGACTGTGGCGGGCGGAGACGGGCTTAACTCCTCACTCGGCTCCGTACCGGGTTGAGAATCAAGGGCCTTTGGAGATCGAGACTCTTATTTGACAGTTTCATATTATTCACTCACCCAGGCCAAGTCAGCACTAATCCCGCCTTCGGTACTAGCATCAATGCTCGGAGTCAACGGTGTCGTCATTAAAAAAAACACGTTTCCACTCGTTGTAAGTCATCTAACTTTTCCTTCGACGAGTTGAATAACCATAAATCGTAGAGATATGGTTAATTCCGGCGGTGAGTATAAATTGATACACAGAATAGGGAATTATCGCAACTGTCGGCTTTCCGAAGCTTCCGCCCTCCGAGCCTGGATGCAGTTGTCCATCGATCCAGGGCGGGGTTCTTGGCCATAATAGGTACTGCACAGTAAGAAGTAGCTGTCTTGTTGTTTGGTTGAAGATTGATGAGTCGATGCATATGCTATTGGTAGCAATCGCTCGAATAATCGAACGGAGACCGACTATCACCGAACCTATTGACTGCTGTGTATTTGCAAGAAAAGAGAACGAGCATGCGATGATCTCGGACTATCAAGATGTAAGTGGGACTAACTTAGTTATCAATCAACTGAACCCAACTCAACGAACTCAGTTAAGCCAAGAATACCCATTGGTCTTCACATGCAAGAGGCATCTGGCTGTAATGACGTCTCATGACAACTCCCATAGCCGAGATGCTCTTGAACACTCCGAGCCTTGGCCCAAACCAGTTGACGCCCATCCTGGAGATCAAACTTATCAACACCATAGATCTTTCGGCACTTGGAGTATCACAAACCCTACCAAACCGGCATATCTTTTCCCGGAAGCCTTTTTGACAAAGGACCCTCTCATCGAATATGGCAATTTCTGATATATCACAAGTCTGTTTGTTGCCTTGCATTCATATATCGTCTTTCACAATGTGAGATCGCCTCCGCACGTCATGGTAGTGGGATCGAAGGTTTAAGGCAACCCAGATAATTGGTATCACTTGACGCATCCCACTACAGAATGCGACGCCAATTGAGAGCCGCGATTGGCAGATTCCAAAGGCCGTCGATATGCGCTTTATTCCTGACATCGGAATTGAACACATTGAAACTTATTCAACGTGCGATAACAGCAATGTCTAACCGGAGGTCCTTATCTCTAGGCCGCGGCTTCACTGGCAGCTGATCTCTTGATGGTGGGATGCCAATTGAGGTGGGCTTGGTCTGATTACCTCGTAATTACTCTCACAGTGCAAGCAATTAATCAATCATCCAAATCAATGACTTCTTCCAACGTTTTACGGACATCTCTGTAATTATATCGGAGCCCGTTAAAAAAAAAAAAAAATACCGACACGGATCGGCCCCACTAGGTCCGAGGCGGGCGGCGAATCAAAGCCGGGCATCTGTCTCAGGGTTAAGACGTATCGAAGCCGGCGAGTTTACAATAAAAGGAATGTGGCTCCGTTGTCTAATACTTCCTGTGTTGTCACCACAATATTGGCTCAGATCATGGCCGCCATCAGGTCGCTTTAGCTCTTGAAGCTAACGCACCCATGCAACCCTTCGTGCGATGCTCAGTATCAGGACCCTCACACCTCCAGCTACCATAAGCTCCAATGTTTTACCACTTTCCCTTCTGTAGATGTGATTCTCGCTCAATGATGCAGAACGGAGGTCCAGTGCCGCATGGGACCGTTGCTCAGCTACCCTACTTGATCCAACATTCCACCAGTGAGGGACGAACATGTAGTACCTGTACAGCGTGCATGGTGAATGACGGTTTGAGATGCTGAACTCGGTGAGGTCGTGACGCGAATCTCGAAAGATAATCAAAGCAGAGCCTCAATCTTGCCACAGTTGTGAAATATGATCGAAGTCGGCCGTAGGAGAGGTCAACCTGTGCCGCCAGGTCAAGGTGATGCAAAGTAACCATGATGATTGATTCGCTGGCTCAATGAGGGATGGTTTGGGTGGGATGGGTTGATGCATGTAAATGCCAGGGTTCCAATATAGCGAACCGGGCCGTTGGCGGGGTTTCAGCGCCAAAGTCTGTATTGACTTTGAGGCATGGCCATTAACGCAGATGGCAAGATGCAAAGGAGTCTTTCAATATGAAAACAGATCCCCCAGACTATGCAATCGAGACCACCACATCTGACGAATGGAGCCACTGGGAGAGATTCGTTCCTTGGGCTTCACTGGATCCAATGCGCCCCAGGCAGACCACAGATACTGGGAACTCTGGCTGCAGTATTCTAGATGTCCGATGAGCTGTCTGCCTGCTCCCAAACGTCAATATTGTCAGAATATCTGCAACCATTACCAACCAAAGGTCACGGGGGGCACACCAATATGCTAACCGCGTCCATTTCCCCGATAAGAACTGCTATGCACCAACCACGCATCAACTGATGTGCCCCATATTAAGCTATTCGACGCCGCAAGGAAGAATCAAGGGCTATCATTGGTGCGCCATATGCACCATCCAAGGTCTCGCGGATAGACCGATGAACGGAGTTGCATTCTATCGCTGTAGCATGGACGGGATACAACAGCTTCTCCCATGATGGTGTGGCCTGGCAGCTCCAAATGGAGCGACCAGGAAGAGCAGAGCCGCAACTGATGTGGTGTGATATCATTGGTGTCCCGTAGAATGGCTGACGATCGAACGTCGAGGACGGAACCTGGAGATGTCGTGTTGCATCGAGCGAAAGGAAATCCGCGGTGGTGAGGGCCGCTAGCTCGAAATATAAATTAGCCACTGCTGAACCCAACATTTCAACATCTTCTTTTACCAGCAAAGTTTCGCTGATAAGTTAATGCACCAATACTAAAGACTTGTCAATAGCCAATATACTATATCACCCTTAGGAAAACCCTTGACCTGTTGAGATACAACATGTCTGACACCTCTCCGTAAGGAACCTGGCCTGTTTCGTACTCCGACGCTAATAGAAGTAGAGCCATCAAGATTTGGATGGGAAAGCCGTCTGAGTTGGTTGACATCTGGGCTGGGCAGGGACAAGAGAACAAGAAGAAAGAAACAAAGGAAATCGCTGCTAGGAACAGGAATTGATACCCGCGCAGGCGCACTTGAATTTGGAGAGACCAGAATGGAAACATTTGGAGCGGTGCCTTTGAGAGGCAGTCCCATCGTTATGCTATAATGTATTCATGATTGCTGCCGTATAAACATTGAGCTCGTTTTTCTCTAGTCGAATAGTGAGTACTGTCTCTTACAGGTTCCACCCCACCTAGCCTTGACAGCGCCCCAAGGCGGATATATCAAACGAAAAGTTGATAGAATAATAACAACCCCCGCGCCGGTAAATGCAAACTTATGCTGATGATAGCGGCGAGGTAATTCAAAAGAACTGGAAGAATGATGCAATGTTTCGCTATCCGATGGTATTAGAATCGCTTTCGTTCCTTGCCGCGAAGGTTGACTCGCCACAGGCAGCATATACTTTTCGACTCGCACCATTTCTTGACGTCGTTTGGGTTTACTTCCCCATCATAACCCACGCGATTAAGTCCACCACTGTTGAGCCACGCTGCGAGATCTTCTAGAACAATTGGGTCGTAAAGTAGTATCTTCTCATGCCACGATGGTTCTTGCGGGTCAGTAGTACGAGGAGCCGACGTGACAGCATCGGTGATGTGCTCAAACAAGACGACTTCTTGATCGGTCTGGGTTGCAGTGAGCGGTGTGCCGTCATTAGTTGTGAGAGACATATCCAATGGGGGTGGGGAAGAGAACATCTGTTCGATATCGGTATCAGGTGAAGAAGCGAAGTCGCTCCCACTGTCTTCAGAGTCAGGGATCTCAATGATAGACTTGCGGGCAGCTTTCTTGTAACGGGGCGACCCTGCCGTTTGCTTTGACGATGAGGCAGATTTAGGCTTGTTTGAAACAATGCCGGGCGATGAACTCGAACTGTCTTTCCTCGGTCGGCCACGGGGTCTCTTTGGGGTTTCAGGGGGTTGAGCAGAGGGGGGCGGTTCCTGGGGCCCCGGAGCACTAATGCTATTCTTCCGCGGTCGTCCCCTAGGTCTCTTTGGGCTGCTGGTAGCTACTGGAGATGTCGTTGTTTTGGTAGATTTAGAAACAGCAGCAGGAGACTTGGCGCTCGTATGAAAGTCTGCTTTGCCCATACCGACCTTGCTCTGCCAACATTGATCAAGTAATGCGATCATCGCGCTTCTTCGCTTGATAGGTTTGAAACCAAACTTTTTTATTTCCCTTGCAAGTCGAATATCTGTAAAACCTTCATAATTGGGCCGTGGTGGTTGTGGTGGGAGCTTGGGTAAACTTTCGCATTCTTGTGCTGTTCCTAGACCCAACTGGCTAACTTCTGTCTGTTCAGGCGCAGAGTTGTGAATGTTTGTGCTTGTTGACAGGTCGCTATCGGAAAAGTACGGGGAACCAGCCCCTGAGACGACTGGGGCGCTCTTATCAGACGATGGCATAGCATCCGATGGTTTAATCGATGGATCATGATCAATGAGGACACGGCTTTCAACGCAAAGGACTGAATCGTCTCCGCCCAAATTATATCCAAAAGGGTTTGTAGGATCATCGACCTCCGAGAGTAGTGTTGTGTCTTCTGCAAGATTAATGACCTCTACATCAAAGAGATCTCCTTCAGCACCCCGAGCAGCGGCGTCCCAGAGTTTACTTCGTTGCTCCCGAGGTTCAATAGCATCACTGTCAATCGGTATAGCAAAATCTATGCTGTCGTTTTGGTTCGACTGTTTTAAAGCTGCCTGTAGATCTCGGAGGACTGTTGGGGACTCTTCCCTGGCCAGCTGGCTTGAGGTTCCAAAAACAAAGTCTTGATTAGCAACCTGTGCTAATGCTGCACCGGGAGACAGCAATATGGGTTTAGGTGGTGCTTTCTTTTTGGGGGCCTTCGTTGTTTTCCGCCGTGAATTTCCTTTACCCTTAGTACTCTTCGGTTGCTCATCAGCCGCAGAGCTTATCCCATTGTTGGTTGTCTGTAAATGATCCAGAATAGAGGCATTCGGTGGCTCAACATCAGGCTGACTAGGTAATCTGTATGCGGCCGTTGCAAGCTCCGTGATGGTTCTGGGCTTCTTCTTCTTTGGCGGCTTCTTTGTCGGGGACTTCTCTGGTGCTACTGCTGGTGGGTTAGTACTCCCTGTAGCTAAAAGTTCGATACGCTTCCTCTTTTTTAGAAAACTTGAGTCTTCATCAGAAGTATTCACCATGGAGCGAAATTCTGGCTCATTAGGCTCTTCCAAGCAAGAATAGCCTCCGACAAGGTCCTTGAAGATGGGCAAATGCTGATTCGCCTCAGAAGAGCCTGGTTTTTTGAAAGCGGATGAATCCGAATCGATGTTGATAATAGTCTTCTGAGCTGGAGGAGTCCAGTCCAATCTCCGTTCGGCTGCTTGTTCCAGATGAAGGGGTTCATTCGCATCAACCTTCTTAGGCTTTTCTGATACCTCGGGCTCCTCTGCTGGTGGGAAGTGGTTACTCATAGTGCCAGTCCTCTTCTTCCTTGGCTTTGAAGCCTTGGGCTTCGCTTGTTTATCCTCGGTGTCGTTGTTATCATTATCTTCTATGGGAGAAGGGTCTTCATCAGTAGCCTTGCCTGCAGACTGTTTCTTTTTTGCTGGTTTTGCTTTGGTAGCACGTTTCGGTACCAGTGGTTTGGACACTTTCTGTTGACGAGGCTTTCTGGACGACTTCCCTGTAATTTTCACAACCACTATATCATCTTCTTGTTCCCTTGGTGGTACAGTGTTCCCAGCGATGAACCCGCCATGGTCAAGGATATCTTCAGCCGGGCCAGCGGCTGCACTGGGGCCAGAAGCCGCTGAAGGCAAATATGTTGCTGGATATAGTTGACGTGCAGAAATGAACCCGTGTGTCTCATTTGCTGGAAATGGCGTAACTCTATTGCCATTTACAGTTGGGGGTTGAGTTGAAGGTTTTGTTAAAATATCCCGGAGCGGTGGGAGATCAGGGGATGAAGAGTTGACGTGGAGCGGTTGACATTTTGTGTCTCCTAGTGGCGATGTCCCAAAGACGTCGGAGGATACCATGGCGTTAAAGGTTATGGACCGAGTGCGCAGAGCGCATCTCAGGCCCGTTGCGGGGAGCAGAATGATGTCGAGGTTGAAAGACGTTGGGACTCAGAAATGGCGGGGTCATGATCTGAGAACGCCTAATCTTGGTCTTGGTCCGCCTTCAGGCAATGAGTTCGCAAAAATGCGGTCCACGCTAACGCCAAGCAACCTCTGGACGCGTTACCACTCGCGCTCTCACATGATCTGAAGCACGTGACTTTCACCCCCACCAGGAGGCAGGAGCGATCAGTAGGGCAGTACTTTGGCCCCACACCCACAAGCAAGGAGCAAAATTGAAAACTAAACCATCTTCTTCATTTGCGACGACCTCACCTCCCGCCGACACAACCACTCAAAACCACCCAAAACCACCCCTCCTCAAACCAGCCAAAATGGAGAACGACCGCGGCGAGATTGTGGACCTGTAAGACTTCCATTTGGATATTGAGCTTCGCCGCGTGAAGTAGCAATCATGATACTGATACGGCATCACCAGTTACGTCCCCCGCAAGTGCAGCGCCACCAACCGCATCATCAAGGCCAAGGATCACGGCTCTGTTCAGATCTCTATCGCCAAGGTTGACGAGAACGGCCGTGCCATCCAGGGTGAGAACCACGTCTACGCCCTCTGCGGTTTCGTCCGAGCGATGGGCGAGAGCGACGACTCCCTCAACCGACTGGCCCAGCGCGACGGCCTCCTCAAGAGCGTCTGGAGCGGTCAGCGATAAAGGATTAAATTGTGGGAAAAAGTTACTCGACATCTGGTCCCGAGATTCCTCGTTATGGGAGTCTGAAACGAATGGACTACAGGGTTTTGGGTTCGGGCACGAAGGCAATGGATGAAACTAGGGTTGGCTGCATCTAGCAAATCCACTTCGAGGCGTTCGGCTCGATTTTGAGACAACATTACGATATCCCGAATATGTGTTTGAAGATGTGATGAACTGGTTATGCTCCGATACGGCTAGCGAAGTCTCCTCGGACAGACTTCCAAGGTCAAACCACTCCGAGGATTCTGGGGCTACTTTGATAGTCTCCATGCCGCAGATTGATTGACTAGGCCTTGAAAAAGCCGTAGCGCTCAAGTCGTTTGCTATGGTACAGATACGGGTCTAACATGATTTTTCAAATATGTGACTTTCCTAACCCCATGTGGAATTGATGTATAACCCACCGTCCAAATCGCTCTTCAATCCCGTTTTGTCAATGCCAACTTTGTGCTTGCTAGTCCAACGATCAGGCTGACACACTCAGTTGCTCTTGTGCCGGTGATCAAAACTCATGAATTGTCAAGCTTCGGACTCCAAGGAAGGCATAGGCCCGAGTCACTGTTACGGTTTTCTATGACGGGCTCGTAGTAGTTGAGAAAATTGAAATGCGTGATTCGTATGAGCTATCTGCAGATCTCTCCATTACTTTAGGCAACTAGTACCAAACTCAATCATTATTGCATAGAATTGCAAATAGGTATCAATGCCAAGACACACAGGATCGTGTTCCTAAGTCACCTTGAGTCAGGGCAAAAAACAGTATCAAAGATAGCACATAGCTTTGGTAAGGTATCCAAATTCGAGACGCCATTCACTTCTGCTTCGATCTATGCAAGCCTGAGTCCTTATTTCACTCGCCGCTTGCAAGACCTTCCTTATAAACCGCCAACGCTCGATCCCGACAATCCTTATGTGTAACAATGGGTGCAGGATATCCGTTCTTCTTCGCTTTAGCGCCGGCACCACGATTGTATGGGTCGTGAATCGCCTTGCTATCGAGATCCTTGAGTTCAGGAACCCACTTGCGGATATAGTCGCCATCAGGGTCAAACTTCTCGCTCTGTAGCAAGGGATTGAAGATGCGGAAGTACGGTTGAGGGTCGACACCCACACTGGCACTGAATCCCCATCCTCCATTATTTGAGGCGAAATCGCCATCGACCAAATGTTCCATGAAGTACCTTTCACCCTTTCGCCTGGAAAAAAGGTCAGCAGGATGACTTAAAATTGTGCGAAGTAAAAACGACTTACCAGTCTAGCAAGAGATCCTTTGCCAGGAACGAAGCGACGATCATGCGACATCTGTTGTGCATGTATCCCAAATGGTTCAGCTGTCGCATAGCTGCGTCAACAATGGGAAAGCCAGTCTTTCCCTCGCACCAGGCAGTGAAATGCTCGCTGTCGTATGACCATGAGATATTCGAGTACTCGGGTTTGAAAGGTTTGTTCATACTGTTCATGCTAGTTAGACATCTATAATTTTACCAATAGTTCGACTTACCAAACATAGGGCCAGTGAACGAGAACGTGCTTGTAAAAGTCACGCCATGCAACTTCGCTGATCCAGGTTTGAATACCTTCGTTACCCCCGTTCAGCTTCTTTGTCTTGTTCCTATCGCGCGCAGTTCGCACGCATGTTCTTGCGCTGATCGTCCCAGACGCCAGATGTACGGATAAACAGGAAGTACCGGCGTCAGATGGGATGTTCCTCTTCCTCTGGTAGTTACCGATCATCTCTTCACAGAACTTTTCCAGGCGTTTCTTTGCCTCATGCTCTCCGCATGGCCATAGCGAACGTAGTCGTTTTTTTTCTTCGCTATTGAGTTGCTTGTTCTTGGGAGCATCGGGGATTTCAAGGTCGAACAATTCCTTGAAGTCTTTGCGCGCAGTGCTTGGATTCTTCTCGGGTGGCTCGTATAGCTCCAGAAGATCGAGGTTTTCGTGAATGTGGGCAACCCATGACCGGTACCATGGAGTATAAACTGCGTATTGCTTCCCAGCGCCGGTATGGAGCTCTCCTGGAGGGACGACACAGGTGTCGTGGACGACTTCGAATGCTTTGCCATTTTCCGAGAGGCCCCTGACCATTGCAGCTTCGCGTCTCAGTTCGTCAACTTCGTACTCCATGTTTGCGTACAGATGACTTGCGCCCCATTCATCCAAGAGCTCCAGGATCCGATCGGGGACGTGTTTCCTCTTCTCAACGGTTTCCACATATAGTGGGATGTCGAGCTTTGCTAGATCATCCTTGATGACTTCTAGAGTTCGCATCATAAAATCAATCCGCGCCGGCGATCTCAAATGAGCTTCATAGTCTTGGGGACTGATGATGTACATTGCAATCAGAGGGACTCCAGCCTCCTTCGCCTTGTCACTAGCTAAAGCCAAAGCTCTATTGTCGGATATTCGCAAGTCCATCTTAAACCAATGGACAACTGCTTTCTTGACGTTGATGTTCTTGCGCTCCTGTGCTGTGTCTTCGAGGGCGTCAACTAAGACCTCAATCGGCCGAGGGAGCTCATCATTGTTATAAGCCCGAGCCCGAGCATTGCTCATCTCTGGTGGGTAGAATTTGCGAATGGCGATTCCGTTCTCTTCGGCTTCTGCAGCCTTGTGATGAGGCTGGCACAAAACATCCGATGAGCCGGAGCCGTTCGTATTGGACGTCTTTGCCTTTTTCGAAGTCCCACGAGCTGGAGGCGATGAAGCCTCGCGCTTGGTATGCTCGTGAGGCATTGTTGAGAATCTCGGGGGATAGAAGACTGCGGCGCTTCTTGAAAATTGTTGGTGATTTAATAGGAAAGAAGATCGCAGAGCTCTTAATGGTGGTATCTGTATGCGCAGTCCTAGCGGCGACATGAAGAGGCACACAAAAATCTACAAACTCAGTCGCGTTTGTTGTGGAAGGGTTGATGAAATCAAAAAAGAAGAAAGCTCCAGACATCCCCTGATTTACAGTAGTTATTCTGGCCCTTGTTTTGCTTCTGCGGTACCTGTAGTGACATCCGTGGCTGCCAGAAAAGCGTGGAGCTCCGATTTGAAGTGCGTCATCAGGTCCCTGGCGATCGAAACTTACACCAAGCAGATCTGAGGTTCATAGATCTCGGGAGTTTAGTGCCTGTTTCAGTTATATGATTGGCTACATATTATTGTGCAAGGTATTTGAATCAATTTACCAAGCCCGTGCCTTGTTAGATGGGTACCAAGTTTTAGAGCACGATATTTGCCCGCAACTTGCGTTACGAAAATCGTGTAAATACCTTCACCTAGTAGGTTTAGTAGTGAGACTCACGTTTACAATGGCCAAGTTTTACAATCTCTGATTGGTTATCACCAAGTCCCGGAGCCGGAAGAACAAGACCTAACCAACTGATTAGTACTCCGTACATTTGGCAGAACAATGTGTGTAATTGCCTAAATGCTGAACTGCCTTAGATTAGTACTTACCTAAGTGCCTCGAGTTTCCATTCTGCAATCGATTCGCGGTAACCTGCTCCTGCCTGCTAAGTGTGTTGACTTTCTTCACTTTTGAGCTATGGAGCCCCGTGATTGGCTATTTTCGCTTACAGGCAGTAGCGGTCGCCTGCGCGTGTCAACCTCACGCGTTTCTATCACAGGCCTTCACTCTCAACTTCACTTCATCAGCACCACAACGACACTCAGGGCCGAGCGATTTCAGATCTCACGCTCATAAGCCACCACTACATGACACATTACATACCAAATATTCTTCGGTAATCGCAGTGCATCGTTATACAGCTTCATTTGCCAACCCTTCTTGACAACACCACCCCCACCCATGAGTTTGTACCACTCCAGTTTCCCCAGGTACCCTTATCAAGTCTGGGCCCTCGAAACGAAGTCGTGATCAGATCATATCGAATCTCACCCCTGGGTGGTAAAACCTACGAACTTCTTCATTTCCTGCATCCACCCTCGTCCCTTGTGGATTGATGCTGCGTGCCGTCTCCTCCGGTCTCCTACTTCATCAGATATGTCGCAGACTCAATCATGGCGACCCCTGCCACTTCAGACTTCTCCCGATTTACCAGTCCTATTGGTGTCGTTCCATACAGAGCCATCTGCGTACACCATTCACATAACTGATATGGCCAATATGTGGTCTGAAACACTGGATCGAAAGGCCATTTTCATGAGGGGCTGGAACGAGAATACTAGCATCGACCCCAGTGATACTCCAGACAATATGGCTAAATTTTTGACCAGCCTCAGTACTGCTTTGGATGCCACTCAGTCCGGCCACAGTGAAACGAGTCTTCGTTTAGATCCGGATTCTCGGTCCGATGCGGGCAACCATGATCTCACATTGAACATAACTTGCGAAATCCCTGGAATACAGCCGCTGAAGTGGCCCATGTACTTGAAAAAGCTGGCCACTTTCAGTATCGCCACACATCTCGTGCTTCCATTAATTCAGGCACATTATGTGAAGAATGTGGAGATCGAATCTCTGGTTCGGACTTTAGGAAACAAAGACGCAGTTATCACCAAGCTCTTGGACAAGCTAGAAGCCATGGGTATAGGTATGGAACATGTCTTCAATGCTCTGTCTGGGAAGAAGAAAATTTCCAGAGCTACTGCTGCAGAGAAGGTCCCTGGTCTTGCCCCTTTTGACCGTCAACGCTGGAGGTCTGATCTTGCGTATAGGGAGGACAGTCCGAACGATTCAGAATCCTTGGTACAAAGTGTGTTTGAGAAGGGAGGGCTGCAGTTTGAGCCAATGATGAATAGCGAAGAGACCCCTCAATTGGATCAGTGGTGGCAGGATTTCAAGGGCGCATCCTCCGTAGCTCGTTCGCCTCAGTACAAAGCGGCTGCTGCGAAGAACCAACCATCATCTCCACAAGACACCGAAATTCGGCATGCTGAGGACGACGACGACGATTTCCAAGTCCAGTCCACGCCCCCACGCCTCTTGCGCAAGGGGAAATCAACAGCTACGAAACAAGCACCAGTCGCTGATGATGCGTCCACTGAGGGAGACTCGTTGGCTTCAGTGGGCAGTGTGTCACCTGCACCAAGTGCACGCAAAGTGGACAAGCCAGTTCGTCGGTTAGGGGCACTGGGCGGAAAGAAGCAGTCAACTCCGCCTCTCCCTCCCGATCCTGTACAATCTCAGACGAAGACGGTACCATTGGCTCAACAGCACGATGATTCGGAGACTGCATCCGAAGCAGAGGATGACGATACAGCAGCTTCCCCTGGAGTTGATGACCCAACTCCACCATCCCCTCCCCCAATGCGGTCAACGGCAAAGGGAAGTGGCCTTGGACGCATAGGCGGGGCCAAATCGAAGCGACCAGTTGAGGAGAAGTCAGTACTTGATCCCGAAGTAACCAAATCCGGGTCAACAGATGTTTCTTACCATCCTCCTAAGAAACTGGGGCTTATCGGGGAACACAATAGCAATAAGGATGAAGCAAAGCCAAACGCAGATGAAGGTGGTCGGCACGGCCGATCCCCTACAAAGGAAGCTGCAGTAAAGCCCAAGCCGAGGGAAACATCACAGGAAAGAGCAGACCGAAGGAGAGAGGAACTCAAAAAGGAGCTTGAGAAGAAAGCCGCAGCAGGTCCCGCCAAGAAGAAACGAAGATTCTAACTCCCTCTATCTTCTGTTCTTTAAGCTGCAGAATGAAGTCCCAGATAATTTGGCATGGAGGTATTGCGGTTCGAGATATATGGACAGCGATTTTGAGGCTCTTGCAGCTGTTGATACGATATTGGAAATGCATGTACAGGGCATTTATATATCGGTATGATACGGTCATCTATCAATCCAACTGAATTTGTTGTGCAAAATATCAAATCATTCCTCCATACATTGACATAATCAGTGAGCATCAAATCATGATTCGCTTCGACCCAGCAATCGTTCACATCTGCAGGACTGCGCTTGCGCCAGGCTTTCGAGACAGACAGCACCTCAAACTTTAGCCTAGAATCACTGAAATTTCTTTCGTCGAAGCGTATAGTATGAAGCTCCGCTGCATCTATCCGGCCGCATCGATGCAACATTATATGTTCATGCTGTGAACACCGAGGAAACCAGGCCCGTGGAACTATAAGCAACAGACAAGGAAGCCCTTATCCTTTGTCTCCTTGTCAATCCTATCGGTAGTGACCGAATATGTGCACCTTAGGACCACTTTTCTGGCCACATCCACATCAACATCGCCTGGGGATTTCACATTACGACGGAGCATTGTTTTTGTGTACCGCGAAATCCCTATCATCTGCATCACTTTGATGACACGGACCAGCAATTGACTAAATGTCTTAGTTGTTCAAGGGTCTCATTCCCATGACTCGAAGAGTTCGCAATTGATATGCGCACTCAAGAATCAGCATAAACGCCAGGATGACAACCAACTATCGCCTTCGATATGGGGTTTGATATCACAGCTATCAACGCGAATGTCTCCCGGGCTCCTTAGTGTTTCCTCCATCCGGTATAGTAAAGGCTCTACGCACGATGCGTTGGCTCTCTATCTCATTAGATGCAACCGTCCTTTTGCATGGCATAGCACGGTTTTTAAGATCTAACGCTGCTTGAGAGGAAAGGAAAAGATTGCGGTCAGTTGCAGGGCAATAATCCTTAATGCTCGAAGTCATGACAATCGTACGATTGGGGTTTAACGAGGCGCTTTATGGCGTGCGGCTGGAGGGACGCTGAAGACACTCCATCAGCTTCAAGGACACCACATTTCGAAAAACTGCCAGACTTGGTCATCGTGTGTTTACACAATTTGCTCTGATTGGAGAGATACCTACATAATGCGTTGCAATTGAGGGGTCATCTTGGGGGGTTTGCCGCTAGCCATTAGACCTGGCATTGGCCTCACACACCATCTATTACGCGGTAGTCGCACATACCGGCAATACATCAAACAGACGAGATTGTGGCACACGCTTTTGAGTACATCATTGACTTGATGGTGGATCCTTCTCAGCCTGATGGACTAGCGCAGCTGCCAAGAAACGCCTCGAGGAGCGTGTCCAGCCGCAACCAACGAAAACGCATACAGAGTATGGAGAACTCCGTGGATCATGCCTGTGTGGTATTACAAATTCCCTACAGCAAGGGTCATCTTACAAGGATCATCAATACACACCCTAATCATAAGCCAACAGACGAGAGGTCGCTCCCTGCAAGCAGCGTTACTTGCGAAAAATGCAAAAGAACGGGAAAAGGACGGCTACACGATGATCTCAATGATGGATGAATCGGGGCAAGCTAGCTGCAATATCAGCAGGGCTGATAAGGGCGAAAAGTCACCAAACGCTGGGCAGGTCTGAGATCCAAACCTGTCTGAAGCACATAAGACCTGATGATCTTAACTGTCTCTGGCGTCGTAATAACTGTGCTTAAAGAGCTGGCTTTTCGGGGCACTTCCAACCCAGCTAAATAGCGATAACAGACTGCACAAGTTCTCGAGTCAGAATGACTAGTTGTTGAACCGTCCTCTGGCTCTGAAGTTATCAATATCGTGTCGGAAACTGGCCCAACGATTATTTCCTGTGGACGAACCATGGCTTGAGGACGCAGTAGAGCACAAGGGTAGGCTGGTGGGCTAGCCCGCATCGTTGTCGCGATCTGAAAAGTAAATCTGCTTAGATCGTGAATATTATCTCGATAGTGGATCAGTGGCTGCAAATGCCTGTTGGACAGTACCAGGTACCGGGTCGCGGATGTTATGTCCGACCGCTGATTAAAACGACTCAATCAAAGTGTGCGGTGTCTCCAAATCGGAGCATGGCACAGCACACCAATGACGATGATCGACGCTTAGTCGGCTGGGATCATGTCCAGGATTGGTATAAGTCCCAGCACCCGCTGGAGGTCTCATTCACCGATTTTGCGCTCGCCGGGGTTTACACGACCACCCGAGGCATTGTCATTAATGGACAATGATTCGCAGCTCTCCCCGTGATAAGGATTTGGAAACAGATTCTGGTCACAGTAAATACATACGTCCAAGTTTAAAGAAGTGCATATCAAAATATTTCAATTTGGGGCAACTGGTATTTGTGACGTTGGTGACATCAGATTCCTAGGCGAATGAGGGCTGCAGAGTGAAGCGATCATCACCATCTCTTTAACACGAGATGTCATGCATTGTTGGTGGAAGCATGGGCAAAAATAGACCATGGTGGCTTTTCAAGGTGCAAACGACCATGTTCACTCATGGAACATGACCATCCTGGAGCATTAAGATGCGTTGTAGCAGGGCGAGAGATCGGATTTCTGCCTTTTACTTTAGGGTTACATCCTTCACCAAACTGACATTCTGCGCAAGGTTCCTTGGCATTTGGACAGGCATGGCGGCGGCGATTCTTTTCCGATCCATTGCATTTGTACATTGCAGTACACTGCATCATACTGTAGTGATCTAGCGTTGTGCGGCAGAATGCGAACTCCGGCAAAGGAAGTGCTTGAACCCTCGTTGTCCATTGCTTGGAATACCGTGTCAACGGCCTCAACCGATGCAATCGTTTGACCGCGTACATACCTACCTTATTCCGCTTTTGGCGATAAGTGAGAAACGCCAGGTCATGACAATAACAAGCCCAAATATGAATGGACGAAGCTTCAAACGCAACAGAGTCTCCACTCACACATACTTCATACTGTACGAACTTGGAGGTCACTCCTCCACTCGGAGTCCCCTTGTTTCAACCTGCACCAGTTGGGGCCTGCCAGGCTAGTCAAGCGAGGCATGTATGTATGCAAATGCCATCGTGCCGCTTTTCTTGGCTTCTAGTTCCCTACTGGTCAAGCTGCAGAACGTAGCATGGCACTAGAGCAGGTCTGTCCGGTTCCGCTAGCAATTTGATCACCACGCCGTAGTTGGTGCAGAACGCCTTGTTCCTATTGTCATCGTTGGCTCCAAAGCTAGCTACGCAGCTATGTATAAAAATCGCCCACCCTTCAAACGGTGAAGCATATTGGCATACGCACTAAGCGTAGGGGCGTTTGCTTTTTCTTGCCCATTCAAGATGCCCGTACGAGGCTGAGCATGGAGACACGCCACGCAAGAACCGTCGAGGGTACGGGCAATGAAGAATGGAGCAAGTGTTACTCTTATTCACTAATGACAGCCATGACCCGGCCCGTTCCTGGCTGGGAGTCGAGGCAATTGAGCTGCCAAAGTGCCAAAAGCGCCCACATGACGAATGGCGCACGGCCAGCAGCCGCTACGGTGAAGCTTAACCCAAAGAGCGAACAAGGACGAAAGGATGCGGATTCTCTATGCCTATCACATTAATGGGACACCTTTTAGGCTCGCCGCATGATAACATTTATTTCATTCTGTTCCATCGAAACTTCCCTTCAGCATAGCAGAATACTTTGCATTGCCAAGTTGTATTGAGTCCTGCATCACCGGCCAGATCCCCGGAGTTTGTCGGTTCTCTCAGGGCCTGGGATATGAGCCCGCAGCCGATAGAAAGTCTCAGATATCATTAACACAAGCAACGTGTCATTGATAGGCACGACACCATCAACCAACAATAACTGGGCTCGATTGAAGGAATGGTTTGCAATTGGCTCTGTTGATCAATAAGTGAATCCATAGCCAGAGAACCCGCTACAAGGATGCCGGAGAGGAAAAAGAAAGCTGAAGAGTCGAGAGATCATGTGAGAGATGAGGCTCAACAGGGCAAGGAGAGATTCGGTGTCGTCTATTGTTGCGGACCCCGATTCAACGTCTTTGTGCGTGACACCACAGTGTCTAAAGTGTGGCTGCTGTTGATCTGCTGTACGTAGTAAGCGCAGGCACCTAACCCAGCTTCTAATAATACTCGGCAGATGTTGCACTTGTTTTCTACAGTGTTTCTTTGCTGTTCCTGAAAAGTGGCAAGCTCAAAGCAACGGCCCGCCCTGGGCGGTCTGGACGTCGACACTTGCCGGCCCCGACAACGACAAGCAGCTGTTTCCTTGGTCTTTTTTTGAATCTAGCGATCGATACATGCTTATCTTAGAAGTGGAGTTTCGATATTCCCGCTATCTCACTCTCAGACGATTTGAGGCGCCTGTGCGTCAAGGCTAGCATTGGAGATTATTTCCTCTTAATCTCCATTGACTTAAGATATCGCCTCTTTAGGGAAACACCCTTCACGTCTCACCTCACTTAACTTAACTTAACGCCAGCCAGCCAGCCAGCCAGCCAGTGTCTGGGCTCCTGGCGATCATAACAACCTGGTCTAAACCCTGTGAATCGTAGTCGACCACCCCCAGCCTCCCCCCACAAGGAAGACAGCGACGAGACAGGGGGCACAGGATGAATAGCGGACAGAAGAGGGGCGGCCGGATGCTTTCCTGTTGGTGTTAGTTTAGCTTGTCCCGACAGTTTGGTAACGGATTCTATTCGCTGTAAACCATGGTCTCATAAACCTTGCATATTCCCCACTCGCATTTACGAAAAGTTGAGCTTAGGGCAATGAATAAACAGGGTAGAGCGGGGCGACGGACAGCAACCAACTCGATTTCTGCTTCTACGATTTACAGCTCCCGAATAATATCGGGATAACATAAGACGCTCAGACTAATCGTCCAAGCTCGAGCCGCAAGAGCCAGGTCTCGACAGTTTCATGGTGGAGATGACACAAAGAGTTTAGAGTTGTATTGTGTTGTATTGTGTTGTCTTTTTTTTTTTTTTGCAGTTTTACAGATGCCATATGTGAGCCATGCCAAACTCTCTTATAGATTCCGTTTATCTGATAAATCTTTCCCCCATTGTTGGGCACCCATATCCGACCATCTCGATAACAAAGGGAGCACTAGATGAAGGGTGCAATAACAATACAAGTCAAAAGGCTGCCTGGTATTCATTCATGTTGGTGCGTAACAACAAAGGCGGTAATGAGAGATGCTCTTGGTATTGATACCGGAAGCGGTATGAAAAAGGCGTTGGTTGAGTGGCTGAGACTCGAGAGATACATACAAGAAGGGGGTAATAATAGACCAATTATGATAATGAATAAGCAATAAAAACATTAACATGCTTCGAAGACGTGTCGCTCGTCTCCCCCAGTGATCGCCTAGCCAAACAAGTAAATAATAGCGGAAATGATGCGTCTTTGTCGGTCCTTGGGGACCGAAAGATGGAGCGCATCGTCTAGACAAGACTCAAAAAACAGCCCAAAAGGCACAGGAAAAGGGAAATAAAACAATTCCCAACCGAAAACCCAGCCCAAACCCGAGCCCAAATCTCTTCTATTCTGAGTACCCTGTTTTATGCGCCTATGCGACCTAAAAGTTGCAGCAAGAATACTCCTTGTTGTAGTGGTACAACACAATGCGGCATTGTGATCCGCGTGCCAGGAATCTGGAATATGATATCTCATTGACAGAGATGTGTATGCGGGTGTCTCATGGCTGCTGTAACCCCCGCTTCAATATGACAATGCCAAGCCCAAGTCGAGGCTAACGAGCTGCACGGCAACCATGAAGATGGCCTAAATGAGCACGAGAATGCAATAACCTTGTACAGTCATAGATAGGTAGGCAGTGTCAGTGGTGGCAGTTAGCCTCAAGGCTCGGCGTCTCGCGCCCAACCCATGACCGCGAGTCTATGTGTTCGGATGGAGAGTGATCCGCCCGTGACCTCCAGGGTCTGTGTGGGGTTCATCCTAGTAAGTAAGTTGAGGAGTAGAGTTGAGTGAAGGTTAGATTAGATGAGGTAAGTTGAGTGTAAGGTAAAGTGAGGTAAGGTTATGTTGTGTTGGTGGTGGTGGTACTGTAGGTGGTAGTGCTGTTTAGTTCCCAACGTCCGCTGTTTGAAACTGCCACCGTCTCTCATCCATCTTAGGGCTTTCGTCAAAAGAAGTCGGCTTGCTTTTTTCCAGAACCACTCGCTCACTAGATTGTCTTCACCCCTCTTTTGCGCGGGCGCGGCGCCTCCGCAGCGGGTAAGCAAATGGCTTAGAGGGCCATAAACTCGATTTTTGCGCTCCCTCTCTCTCTTTTTTTTCCTTTCCTTTTTTCTTTTCTTGTTCTTATTCTTGACTCTCTGTTTTCTCGTTTTTCTCTTCTTTTGCCTCCCCTGCCAATTGGTGTTGGTAGTGTAGGCCACTGCAGCAGCTGTCGTCGGCCGCCCACAAATCGTTCATTGTGACATTTGTGGCGGCATTAGAGGGTTTTGGTCGGAGGATTTCCAGATTCAGAGTGCCTGACCGTTCCAGCTGTAGACAGCGTTAGGGCCGATCCCCATGAGGCGTTCGTTGACTCCGCCGCTAGCATTAGGAGCAACAGCAGCACCATTGTGACCACTGCCTTGATAGACGCCTGTGACGTCCACCATCCCATACGGATATTCGCACGGAGATGTCCCTACGTACATGTTCGGAGTGCCACTAGGAAGCGCATACGCGGTAGTGCCATTGCTGTTACTGGCGCTAGAGCTGCCTGCATGCGCGTGTACTAGGCTCGACTCTGGAAGCATAAAGCCAAATCCACTCGAATCAGGTGTCATTGGAGAGTATTCCTGCTTGACAACTGGCTGTGTCATCCTCTCGATCTGTGGCATCATCATGTCTTCGTAGCTCTGCCGTTGCGGTGACTGATACATGCTCGGCATTGTCGTCGCCCGCTGAGGGTGTGCAATCATGTTGATATGGTGGGACCTTGGTGCCATGCTCGTCGCATGCGTGTATTGATACCCGCGCATTCCCATCTTGTTCGTTGCCATGTCTCCCTTTCGCACCGAAGCTCCCTTGGCGGCAAGTGGGCTGTGGTGCTGCGGCAATCTGTGATCGTACGGGTGATGAGCTCTTGGTCTCACGGATCGGCGTGATGCATTTTTGCCGCGGTATTTTGTCGTACTCTCAACTCCATTTCGGACAGCCCAATCCTCCAGCACCCATTCAGTGGGCTTCTTAGCGTCGCCAGCCTTAGTTGAGCCTGAACCCTGGTCTGTTGTTTTCGACGCCGAGTCAGGCACCCGCTTGGTTTCTCGTTTAACAAATGCCTACCATCAAAATCCACTGTCAGCCTTCAACGAAACTCCTGTAGCATGATTCGCCCAAACCCCCAAAAAGCGTTGGCCCGTGTACATAGGTGCTTATGCCGCATGCTGTACCCGGTAATCACGGGCGGAGGGAGGGGCATGGAAGTGAGATCTGAGACCAAAAATTTGGAGAGTGGATTGTCGAGCTGTGTCAAACGTACCTCGTTCATACTCAAGTTGTGGCGGATGCTATTCTGCCAGCCTTCGGCATTTTTGCCAGGTCTCTTCTCTGACTTGTCCTTCTTGATATCCTTATCAGTGTTCTCGCGAAACCACTGGTAAATCTCCTGAAGGGTCATTGCATGATCCGGAACGCTCATAAGAGCTCGATAGAGTAGCTTGGCGTATGGTTCCTCATTCTTGGCACTAGCAGTGGCTTCTAGCTTCACTTCTGGGCTCACACGGTATTCTGGCTCGCCAGCAGGCGATTCCTGTCGAGTCTCCATATGCACGGGGGTCCCGAGAAGAGGCTCTTGTGGAGAGCTGTTACATGACAGTGCTCCAGTTGACGAGCTGGGGACTGTTGCGGGGGAGCAGCTGTGTGGCAGACCGTCAATCTCATCATTGAAGCCCTGGCTCATACCGGCGCCTGTGAAAGGCGTCAGCACCCGAGGGCCTCTGACGGGATATCCTTCGTTTGATGTTGGAGTGCAAACGCGGAGATTCTTAAACGAGTTCGGCTGACTCTGTTGTTGTATTAAATCTGATGGTAGAGCGTGGGGAAAGTCTGGAGAAGACCACGTTCTTGGTGAGATAGGTGAGGGGTTGTAGCAGCTCATCGGGCCACTGCCGCTGCTTGGAGAACTTTGGTAGGAGTAGTTGTCATAATCTTCAGGTCCCGGTGGAGGTGAAGGCCAGACTTGGTCATGGTTTCGAGGTGGATACTGAAAACCTGAGGTCATGGAAGTGTACGTAGTCATATTATGAGCCGGATGTGACTTATGGTGGTTCTCTTGGGGTTGTGACAGGGTCGAGCCTACAGGCAGCGGCCCAGTTGATGATAGATGAGGTGGCTCATCTTGAGGGCCCGAAGAGAGGGCATAGTATGACTCCATACCGGTGAGTTCTGGCACGCAAGGTGATTGTTGCCCGTGACCAGAGAGGGCATTCGTGTAGCTGGAAGCTTGTCCGTCACCAGGAAACGGTGTATCCATGGCGACTTCTATTGAAGTCAAAGATGCTGTTTGGAAGGAAGTACAATAGGTCTCGTGGGTGGTTTGAGGGTGTTCTCGGGACAAGGACATTTCTCGTCTTAGGTACCAAGTAATGGGAAGCGAGTAAAGGGAGATGCGATGAACGAGACGAAGAATGGAGGAGAGAACAGGAGATAACAGAACGTTACAATAGACACAATGGGACAAGGACAAGAACGGGGGAGTAGGAGAGATGGCGATATTTGATGCCGAAGCGAAGGACGCTTGTGCCTCCTCCCGCTCGTTTGGGGCAGGGCGTGGAGTTGCAGGGCTGGCTTCTGGACAACGGCTTCGTTTAGACGTCGATCCGTTGATAAACAAATGCTCGTTGACACATTCAGAAATTTTAGCTCTAGATCCTCCATCCTCTTTCATAACCATCGAAGCTATGGGCATGGACACCAGGATCGCAGTCAAGACTGGGGG